>JAMPIV010016755.1:0-121855 GCA_024509875.1 Oreohelix idahoensis
TTAAATGTCAGAAAAAATTAATTAAATTAAATTACAAGTGTATTATTGAATATAATGTTATATTATTAATGTAGCATTTAATATATATCATGAGGACAAACAAAACAATGATGCAACTAAAGGGTACAAACAATGTCAAGACGCAAACAAGACATTTTCACAATTAAAAATGAATTTATGAACTAAATAAAACAAGCGGAAGTGTCACACAGAAAACGAAGGGTCAAAGATTGACCCGAGGTCAACTTAATATGCAAAGTACACAAAAAAAAATGACTGCAAAAAATGATGACATCACAGGACTCATAACGGACGAACATTTAACAATCATAAAATAAATTGATAGTAAGAGTAAACTGGACGAAATAGTTAACGAACATGATACAAAACTGAATAAAATTGTGAACTGAGTACGAATAAAATACACCAGTTATCTACGGAACGGTACAGCTAACACAAATCGTCAAACGACAGCAGATTTGGACAGACAGTCCAATGGCAAACCTCAATGGGGCTTCCAAAAGTGCAATCGTTTAACTGCCCTAAGAAACGACCGAAATCAATTCAGGCATCGTGAGAGCCACAGAATCTAATTTCGGTTCATCCTCCCTACCACCCACTAATTAACAACACATTAAGACAACAAAAAGTACATTAAACATAGGTAAAAACATGCCGATGTAGGCAGAGGGCATGGACTCAGTTAGCACTGTCACGTTAACGACAATAGTTATTGAGCTAAACTTATCTTTATTTGCTGCTTCACTTGATGCTCGTTTTCGTCGACGGCTAGGCCTGTGCCTTTGACTGTCTGCTCCTGTAGTCCATATCGTGTGTTTGCTTCAATGGCTCATGTTTCCCCTGGTTAGACTTAGAAACGGCTTTGGTTTCTCCGACAGTTCACCTACACGACTTTCGGTGACGTCACGTTGTTAGGCATTATAATGAGTACTGCGTCATCTTCGACTGGATCATGTGATCGAAAATTGATCGTAAATATTTGTGGTTAACATGTGCGTAAGGAACAGAAGTTTGTTTCTTTTTTCTGTCGTTCCCCACACTGGCCACCACTTTTGTTGAAGGACTTTCGTGTGTGGTTACTGGTTGTGTTGCTTGAATTCTGATCGTGCTAATATTCGTACGCGAATGGGGTGAACCTCACCTTTGGGTTGTCGTAATGCCTGAACTTGGCATCAAGATGTAAACAACTGTTCATCTTATTAACTCAGCAACTTGATAAAAAATACATAATTCATAATGGTTGAATGGTGTAACGTGATTCAACGAATAATGCCTCCGGTTCGAGTCCTTCACAATTTAATATGGATTACACACATACATAAACAGTTCAATTCACACATGAGGTACATGCATCAATCAATCAATAGCGTAGACTGCTGTTTTACATGTCAATGTCCGTTTAAGGATACAATGCAGTAATTGGCGTCAGAACATCACAGCTATATGCACGCGCAGATAGAATGGCTACCTGCCGACAGTGAGACTGTGAGTCTAATTACTTCGTATAAAGTAGACGATTATCTTTCTCCTTCCAAGGATTTAGTTAATCACTAACCTCCATAAGTTTCCTCTCATGTAGAGTTCTAGGACTGACCCTGGTCCATCATAATGCACATATAAATGGCTATATCATGCCATTGAATTGGAAGGTTAACAAAACGCAGCTATTCAGCTTGGCGGTCAAGTAACAAAGGGTAGCGTCTCCTAGTTACCGACTGTGACCCAAACAACGCTAGACACGTCATAATCGATCGTGTATGGAGCGTTCAATAATTGAAACATCTATCGCAATATATTAAATGTCTTAACCTTTACATTTGCACGTCCGCTAACCTTTAGCAGACGGCGTTAATATCATATACCGTAACAACACTCCCTTTCAACGGTGGAATAGTTACGTTCTGCAGCATTCAGTTTACGACTGCCATACGCAACTGGAAATAACAGATTCGGATCGGTGTCATCTGCTTGGAGCAGGGTTGACCCGATGCCCTGACCCGAAGCGTCGACCTGCAATATAAAAGGTTTCTTGAGGTCAGGTAGTCTCAAAATGGGGTATTCAGACCATTGACCTTTTAAAGTGACGTAAGCTTGTTCGCACTTCGAATCCCAAATAACCTTGTCCGGGCGCCCTTTTTTTGTAAGGTCAGTAAGGGGTGCCGTTAGCCCGTTGAAATTCTTGATAAATTTCTGATAGTAAGCATACAGTGATAGAAAAGAACGGGTGTCTTTCTTCGTTCGGGGTCTTTTTGCTGCAACTATTTTCTCAATGTTCTTGGTAACTGGCCACATGCAGCCTTGAGAAATGGTATGTCCCAGGAAGTCTAGCTTTTGAAATCCGATGAGACATTTGCTAGGTCTGGCTGTGAGACCAGTTTCCTGTAGTCGCCTGAAGAGCATAGCAACCGTAGCAATATGTTCATCATAGTTTTCCGATGCAATTAATATGTCATCCATGAAATTATGGATATGGGGACTTTGCAAGGGTTCTAAAAGCTTCCTCATCATTCTGGTGAAGACTCCTGGTGCGTTGTGCAATCCGAACGACATTACGTTGAAAGTGTAGTGTCCTTCACTGGTGCTAAAAGCTAACAAAGGCTTAACTTCCTTTTTGACTGGTATTTGGTAGTAACCTTTACTCAAGTCAATCTTTGAGAAAATTCTTGCCTTGCTAAGCTTAGTGAACAGCTCAGAAGCGCTCTGTAGAGGTTCGGGCTGGAATTCCGTTACTGTGTTAAGTAAACGGTAATCTGTGCACAGCCGAACTTCCTTATTGGGCTTCTGTAACAGTACTACACTCGAACTGTAAGGAGAGGTAGACTCACTGATAATTTCGGCTTGACATAGCTTGTCTATCTCTCCGCGTAGTGCATCAGCTTTAGCGTACGGAATGGGGTAAACTCTGGTTCGAACAGGGGTCTCGTTGGTCAGTTTCATATCGAATTCTATGAGATTTGTTCGACCAGGTACATCCGTTAAGACTGCAGTGTACTGTTTCAGTAGCGACCTGGTTTCTGTCTGTTGTGCTTCCGAGAGATTTTCGCCGAATTTGGCATCTTTGAAAGATTCCGTTTGTTGCAATGGATACTCCATGCAACTATCGTCATCTTCCTCATTTTCCGTCGCTATGGCGACCGCCAGGAGATGTTCGGAGGACGGCACCGGTCTTTCCAAGTATTTCTTTAGCAGATTTACGTGGTAGACCTTCTCCTTTCCTTTAATAGAGATCTTGTAGTTAGTGCGGAAGATCTTTTTAAGGACGGTAAACGGCCCTTGCCATCCGATGCGAAGTTTGTTGTTTCCGGTTGGAAGTAGCAACAAAACTTTCTCCCCTGGTTGGAGTTCTCTCTCTTTCGCTGCTTTATTGTATCGTTGAGCGTGCTTTGCGCGTGCTTTCTTAAGGTTGGTTGTTGCTAGGTCCCATCCTAGTTGTAACCTTTCCTTGAGCTCTGATACATATTTGCTTGCTGAGACGACCGTCTCATCAGCCTTCTGGTCTGTCAGGGACCGAAGTAAGGCTTCTTGCGGCTCCTTAATAGGTCTGCCGAATAAAAGTGTAGCTGGTGGAAATCCTGTAGATGCCTGGGGAACCTCCCTGTAGGCGAATAAGGCTGCAGGAATGAAAAGGTCCCAATCTTCAGGTTTCTCTTGTCCCAGCTTACGTAACATCATGGTGAGGCTGCCGTTGAAGCGCTCCACGAGCCCATTTCCGGCCGGATGGTAGGGGTTTGTGTGGATGTGTTTGGCCCTCAAGATCTTAAAGGTCTCCTCCATTAACAGGCTACGGAATTGGGATCCGTTATCCGTCAAAACTTGTTGAGGGAATCCCAACCGTGTAAAGATTTGCACGAGGGCTTCTGCGACATGCTTGGAATCCGTGCATGTTAGCGGTATAGCTTCTGCCCACATAGTGCATGTGTCGACTAAGGTCAGGATAAACCTGTTCCTTCGTTTAGTCCTTTCTAAGGGTCCTACAATGTCGACAGCAACTCGTTCAAATGGAGTCCCCACTACTGGCATTTCACCCATGGGAACCGGGGGTGTCCAATGCTTGGGTGCAACACGTTGGCACTGGGCGCAAGATTTCACGTACCTGATAATATCAGAGTTCATTCCTGGCCACCAGTAGTGAGTCGATATTCACTGAATAGTGGCGTTTTGTCCCATATGTCCGCTAAAGGGAAGAGAGTGCTCCATTTCTAAGATTTGGTTTCTGTACTGTTTCGGTACTAGGAGCTGGTTATGCCCTTGATCACAGTTGCCCGTTCTACGATAGAGTACGCCATCCTTAGAGAAGATGTCTCCGTTGTGTCTGGGGTCCTTAGCCATGGGTAGTTTCCTAAAGCAGGGCTCCAGGGTAGGGTCCTTTTGTTGCGCCTCTTTTAGTTCCTTAGGTAACACATTTGGCGCAAGCTCCCGTTCCTTCTGGGCTTGCCCTCTTGTGGTTACCGCTGCCACAATCGGCTCCTTTGGTCTCCCAATAAACACATATCTACATCCAAGTATAACTGGGTAGACAGGATCATCCATAATGGCCGCTTTAATAACAACTTTGACAAAATCAGAGTGTATTTCCACCAGTGCGATGGGAAGCGTCCTGGGTGCATCACTCTTGAAAACTCCACTAAGTTTGACGGTGTCTTCTGTCTCTTAACCGGGTTTGACCAGGTGCCTTGCGACTATACAGTCAAAGGATAAACCCGTGTCAAAAAGACAAGATGTTGAAGTCCCGTTCAAAATAACAGTTCCTCGCGTTGAGGGCCTCTCCCCCTCAGGTTGAGAATCACTGACATTGATTCTTCCTTGCGAGGCTGTTTGCAAGCATCCGATGCGATTTGGCCCGGTGTGCTTGCCCTGATCAGATGTCCCGTGCGCAGGGGTTTTCCCTTTGTCACCCTGTCCTTTCTTGCCGCGCTGCCACGTAGGACGGTGGGGTTGATCAGGATTGTTGTGGGTGGGATATCTGGTTTTGAAGAATTTCGATTTTTCCTGTGGAGGATGTTGCGGTACGGCTTCTCGTTGGTTATGGTGATGGGAAGAATGGGAAGACTGCTCTAGATTATTTTTTCGAGCAGGCTTATCTGTCGGTTTGCGTTTGATGCTGGGAAGCTCGGCCATAGCATTTATGTACCGTTCAGACTTACTGAGAATGTCATCTAACTTGACTGCGCCTTGTTCAGCCAGGAATCTACGGGTTTCACTTGACAAAGTGGTTTTTATTTGTTCTATAAGAACGAACTCCTCAAGACCTTCGTAGGTGAGAGGGAGCTCGGAAAGCTCCATGCACTTTGTCAAATATCCCTTCAGCCGTGAAGAAAACTGCTGAAATGTTTCAGTGCTCTCTTTTCTGCTGTTTCTGAACATTTGCAGAAACTTACGAGCGTTCATTTCGAAACGCTCCAGTAAAGCCTTCTTTAGCATGTCGTAGTTTTCTCGACTGCTTCCCAGTTTCATGTAGACTTCATAAGCACTACCTTTCAAAGCCTGTGAAAGCTTTAGGCACCACCGGGAACTCTCTAACCCATACAGATTTGCCATTCTCTCAAATTTTTCTAGAAGCGAGTCAATTTTCTCATTGTGGCTTGGGAAGGGTTCCAGGGCGAAAGACATAGCTGTGAGTTGGGGAGAATGAGTGCTGGAGTGATCAGTTAACGATGAATGGGGAGATGACGGCTCTCCATTGCTGGAAGTAGAGGCAGCCCCGCGACTTTGGACTTCTAGAGCCTTAAGCGCCAACTCGTGCTGTCTCTCCTTCTCTCGTTCCTCGTATTGTCTCTAGTTCTCTCTTTCGTTTGCCCTGCGAGCTTCCATCTCTGCCTCAATTTTCTTCTGCTCTAATAGAGATTGACGCTCTTCCGCTTCTTTCCTATCCGCTTTATCTTCCTTCTCTCTAGCTTCTGCTACTTTCTGCTCCGCGTCATATCGGTCAAGTTCTGTGTTGATGAACGCGGTCACTTCCTCTCCTTGCAATCCTGTCTCCCTTGCTTCCTCTCTCAGCATAGTCCCAAGTTTTACACGCTCAGCCATGTTAGAGAACTGAATGCCACTCACCCGAGGAAAAAAAGAAGGAAAGAAGGAGAAAAACTATATCCTTAGCCGCTTACGAGAAAAACCAACAAAGATGTTATTCTTTACCCTGAGATACCTCCTCCTGTTATCAGTTTACTAATCTATCGCTGTTATCTCTGGCACTTAGCCTCCTAATACAGACGACTTAATCCAAAAGTGGTAGATCAGATAACCTGGAAAAACTACTATTACTAATGGTGGAGAAAAATATTTTCATTTAAAAAAACAATTTAAGGAGGAGAAAAAAATTTCCTTAAAAAAATTAAACTCCACCCCAAAACTCGCCCACTGAAGTCAGTTAAGAGAAGGGACGTTATTAACTTGACTAAAAAGTCAGAACAAGCCGTCCTTTGCTTAGCTCAACTCTGCTGCTTAAAAAAAAAACCCCTAGTGATTGATAAACAATCACGCAAAATAGCGGTCTGTTACAAAATTACCAAATATCATATATTCAACAAAGATTATTATCAAAACAAGTTTCCCGTAACTATTGCTGTGGAAAGAAACAAATCCTATATGTGTGTATGGTCAAACACCCAGTAACTAAAAGCGTTGTCTAGGGGGTAATTATTTATTCCTTAAATCACAAGACAAACTCACAACACACCCTATCTAGATGAAACTTCTGATTCAGTATCAGACTTTAGACATTTATCTAGACTCAAACTTGGATCTTAATCCCGCGACGAGCCAACCATTTATGTCGTAGATTTTAATGAGATAGGTTGAAGATGTTTAAGGTCCCGTCTGAGCAGAGGTGATAATGGTAAACTATGTGAGAATAAGGGGTAAGAAATAGCTTTATTTTTCCCAAAGGGGTGAGAGTGTAAGAGAAAGGACAGTCTCTGGATTGAGTAATTGCTCTAATCCCAGCCTATCTCACGACAATATTTAACTAGACTTACTTTCTCTCCTGGTACATATATATCAGTTACACTTCACTTACAAATACACAATTCTGTGACATAATACGTACAGACGTGAACCAAGCTATGGATAACATATACTGGGCAGGGGTTTGACCAACACGATAGCGTAGGTTTTTTATGTTTATTATCTTAAAGAAATCACATACAACAATATTATCTATCAGAAGGTATAGTTTACAGACATAAAAAATGCAAGAAAATTTATTAACCCAATAGGCTCTCCTCTACTGTAAAGGCATCCCAAAGTAGATCCCGACAGAGGTAATTAACCCAAAAGATTACAGTTAATAATAATATATATAGGGATAGACGATAAAGTAAAAGAACCAAGTCTCTAGTTAATCTATCCTAAAACAAAGAAGACAAGAAAATGATATAACAGTATTTGCGAACCCGAAATGACTGAAGTGAGTATAATGATTATACAAAATATGAAATATTCATTTCTCTTTCTTACAGTCTGTCAGTCTGTGGCCACAAGCAATCAGCAATCACACTTACCTACTACTCTTTAACACATCTGTGTATCTTTGACATATTTCAGGGTGGTGCTATCCAAGGGACCCCAGTTCCTCCAAGAATGATTAATTTTTCCTAATGGGGAACGTCCGCTTAAATAATGCTAATATTATGTGTCAAAAAGTTCACGTCAGGTAGTGCAGGTAAATATATATTGCGATCAAAATGTTCACCATGGGCAGCACACAGATGTCCGATATTTACGGAAAATGTCTGGTGGGTACACTGTTAGAAAACCAATAAGGATAAGCAAAGGATCTCCTATCTGTTTTTATCTCTCATTCTGGGGTTGGGTGCCGGTTATGGACCCAAGTATTCTTTTTTCTGGATAAATCCACTTGAGAAAAGAAAAAAAAACTACGATAGTCAATATTCTGGAAACAATGTTTATATATATATAGATATTTGGCCACCACAGGCGGATCAGATTTGCTGTGAACAATCTGGGTACTTTCTTGTCCAGTTCTGATGTTTTATTCTTTAAATGTTTATATGTGGGGACTCTCTCTGTAAGAAGACAAGAGAACCGCACAGGTCCAAATTTAAGACCCAATAATATTTTAAGAATGTTTTCTGGAGCTATTCAGACCGCTAGATCACAGGGTTGATCGCCTAGATGTAGAAAAAAAAAAACATTTTAACAATGATATCATTATTATATTCTACACTCGTTAGGTAAGACCTCTAGATCACTCCGGTATTAAATTATATTTAAAACCCACAAAACTCTAGTAATTCGCAAAATTACGTATGATGAATAAAAGTATATTTATCTCTAATTATCAGTCGCCTAGCGTATATTAATTAATTTAAAGCGTCTCTTACTGGGGGAATAGCAAGAAATTAAATTTACTTATTACATCTGGAACTATTTAATATGCTTATTTAATAAACACAGAAATCCCAGTGAAAACATTAACACGTTAAGGTACTCAAAATTCTAATATATATATGATTACCGCCACACTAGGAAAATGACACTCTCCGTGAATCTCAGAAATTCTTTCTATAAAAACTCCAAGATTCGCGCTAGCAGATATCACCAATTCCTGGGGCAGACTGATGATGAATTTTCTAAAACTGCGCTAATATACTGAATCGGCCCATGTCCCCATGACTGGCAAACGCACCTGCGAATTCTTCGTCCATTCTATTATCAGGTGTTAAACAGAGGGTGCTGATCTCGGCTCTTGACATTGTATCCTGATCTCCTGTGGTCTGCCTCTCTGTGGGAATGTCAGTAAGAGATACCGCCGCGAGAGAAGACAACAAAAGGGCAAATGTCCAGATAACTTATGGCATACCAAACCAGCAATCGTGGGAATGACTCGAGTTGTTTAGTTGTAAGAGAGGTTTAGTTGTAATTAAAGAGAGGCTCGATTTTCATACGTCACAACAAAGATGGCTGCCACTTAACGACACAATGGCGGTGGACAACAGGCGAGATGACTATCGCACTGTCACATATTTCCCGCCTGATTTTGTTGTCGTCCCGACAACTGCACTAAGCTAGGCGCTTCAGTCGTAACTTCTCAGAACGTCTCGAGGTAGGATCCTCTATCGGCTGCAGGGCATACCAACCTGGTTCGGGCGTTAAACCATGTGCGTCCTCCCCAGGGTCTGTCTCCTCTGGATAATCTGGTGCGTCATGTAGGCCTAGAGTCGTATCTACCAAATCTGGAGAATCATCTTTGTCTTCACTTCGTCTCAGTTCGTTGCCAGTGACTCTAATGCTCGGACTCGCTATATCTGTTCGTTGGATGACATACGGACCTCCTGTCATTGTGGGAGCACGAACAACAATGTACTCCTCTTCTGACCACATGTCACGAATTTTGGATCTCTCAGCGTAGTGCATTCTTTTCCTCACCAATTCTCCCACCTGTAGTGGAGTAGAACACGGCAGCTTGTCACATCTCTCTTTCCGGACTGCTGCCAACTTCTGCAACTGTGCCTCTGCTCTTAAGTGCGCCTCCCGTAACCTGGAAAGGTGCCCTTCAAACCACTGGTCAACTGTAGCTGGTTCTTCGTCCTCTGATGAATGGCCCAATATGAAATCGACGGGCATTTTCGGCTCCCTCCCAAACAAAAGATAGTAAGGGGAGTAGCCCGTAGATGCATGAGGAGTAGCGTTGTAGACTGCAATGACCTCTGCCAGGTGGTCAGACCATCTCCGTTTCTCATTGGTGGACAATGGCCATAAGAGATCATGCAATGTCCTGTTAAACCGCTCACACTGGCCATTTCCACGAGGGTTGTATGCCGTCGTTCGACTTTTCTCGACGCCATATACTCTGCACAGTTCGGATATGACAGCGGATTCGAAATTTCTACCCAGGTCGGAATGAAGCCTCTGCGGCACACCTAGGTACAAAAACCACTTTTCTACCAACGCTCAGGCCACGGTGGTTGCTTTTTGGTCTCTGGTTGGGACGGCAACTGCAAACTTGCTAAATACATCAGTCATAATGAGTACATTCTCGTAGCCTCGTGCGTCTCTTTCCAGCAGCGTAAAATCCATGGCGACTACCTCAAAAGGCTTGGATGCCAGCAGGTTTCCCGATGGACATTGGATCTTGAGATGCGGGGCTTTTGCTATATTGCATCTACTGCACCTTCTGCAGAATGTCTCTACATCACACGTTATGCCATCCCAGAAACACCGGTTCCTCAGTATCTGCAACATGCGATCACGACCCTGATGGCCCGTTTTGTGCACTGCCCCCAGAACTCGCGTTTTTAAAGATTCTGGAACCACAAGTTGCGTGATCTTAGTCCCATTTGGTCCGCGTACTGTCCGATACAGCAAGCCTCCAATTAGTGTTAAGCGCCTACGCCGCCTTAGTAACTTCTTTGCTGGCTTTGATAATCTCCTCATCTCCTCCTTGGGCAATCCCGTACCATCTCTCATAATTCTGGAGACTGTCATAATATCAGTATCAGCCTCCTGCAGTGCTAACAGTTCTTCAAGAGAATAGGATGGAAACGTTTGTGACGCACCTGTGCCTGGATCCGGGCCTGGTGCATCTCCCATCTCCACTGCTCCACACGTGGCTCTTAACTCCATATTCTGCAGCAAACCTAACCTTGGAGGTATAGTTGTTGAGCGGGCTGGCACTAATGCTATGTGACTGATGGCGACATCATCATCTTCATCGGTGTGTTCTGGATTCTCAATAGGATACCGAGAGAGGTAGTCAGCATTTCCGTTCGCTCTACCTGCCTTGTGTTTGATAGAGTAATTGAACATCGACATCTGTGCTATCAACCTCTTTTCGATTGCGCCAAGCTTAGACTTTTGCCACAGAGCCAAACTCCTGTTGTCGGTAAACACCTCAACTTGAGCACCGAGCAGATGTTGTTGTTGTTGTTGTCGATGTCCCATAGCTGCTGAGCATATCTACTCTTGGCAGCCCAATGCCATTCTTAAAAAAGTGCAGGTTTTCTGCAGTTGTTTTAACGTTCCATATAGTGAGTTGGTGACTGTCAGAGGTGTCTGTAAAAGTTTTTTTACACCGAGCAGATAACTCCGGAACTTTTCCGTCATAGCCCATTTCATACTTAGCAACTCAAGTTCTATGCTACTTTTGGCATTTTTCTCTGATGGTCGCAGAGTGCGACTGGCATATGCTAACACCCTTTTCTTGCCATCTTGCACTTGTGACAGCACGGCTCCCAATCCCTGGTATGAGGCATCCACTTCCAGTATAAAGGGCACAGAAAAATCTGGGAAACCAAGAAGAGAAGTAGACGTAGGCATAGCTTTCAACTGCTTAAAAGCAACATTTAATACTACCGAACACTCAGACAGTGTTCGTAGACTTTCTGAAAAACAATATATAAAGACAATGTCTAAGTGAAAATCAATAGCATAAATAATAACACTTACCATTCAGAAAACATGCGCCCCCCACAGTCAGCCAAGATCAATCAGCTACAGGTACCCATTCATACCACGAGCTCTATGTTACGCCATCTTGCGAGAACGGCATACAGCCACGCTAACACCCAGCTAAGCTGCATGGTTGTACATTCTGTAGTAAAATTACATTATAATACTAACTATTATAGAAATAATGGCTTAGCAAAGCTATATAAAGCGGTACAAATAACCAATAGAGATTTTACACAGTATAAAAGACTAGGAAACTACGAAAGCTAACACCAACTAGCTAGCCGATCTTACTATTACTTACACCACATAATCAGTCTAACATTACTGAAAAAGCACAGGACTTTATCCTAGTAAGGTGTAACATAATATATTGCAGCACTTGCCACGCTAAAATAAACTATTTCGGCATCCGCACCGTAGTTAATAAATATAACAGTCTAAATCGCGCCACAATTAAATATATTATTCAAACCAACTACGTGTCGGATTTACATAAGCTCCTGGAAGGTTTCCTGGACCCCAAACAATATGGAGATACTTAAGCATTAAATTTCATTTACACAAATGTAATAACTGAATATGCCAGTTTTAGTACCGGCCACGTGTTATATTTCCTGAACATGGACCCACGCCATTTTCGAATAGATTTGGATAATATCAAACGGACGCGAAATAAACACCACAGAATTAAATATATACTTACTTAAAATACTACGGCACAAAGATGGTAAACCTAATATCCTATATCCTTTCTAACACTGTAAAGACTTTAGAATGTTGGAGAATAATACTATATCTACTTACAAGTCCTAGGCATGTTCCTGAACTAGACTTCAGCTCTCAAAGTTTGTTCTCTCTCTGCGACGGCGACCAGAATGAATAAAGAATTTTCAACTGCCGCGCTAGCCTGGACGATTCTCTTCTCTGATTGGCTGCTATACGTAAGCGGCTATACTAATGTAGCTAGTTTTAGTTGTAAACAAAGATGGCTGCCACTTAACGACACAATGGCGGTGGACAACAGGCGAGATGACTATGGCACTGTCACATTACTATACTGTCTATTCTATACCCTAGTGTTAATCTTTGACCTTTTGGGTTATTAACTTCTGCGGGATCTTTTCTCAAGAGAGGGGAGGGCACTTATGGGGTCATTTTTATATGTCTGTAAAACTTGATTTATATTGATTTCTATATGTTTGATGTTGTGAGAAGTTTTAGTGATAATAAACTAAATAAATCTTAATTTATCTTGTCGGTCAGTCCCATACCCAATTATCGATAGTTTTTTCACGTTTGTGTGTCTTGTTGTCACATAACTGTGTGTGTGTGTGTGTGTGTGTGTGTGTGTGTGTGTGTGTGTGTGTGTGTGTGTGTGTGTGTGTGTGTGTGTGTTGCTAACTTATAATTAACATTATAGGGAAGTGTGATAGATCGTCTTCTTCTAAAGATAGTCGTATAGATAGGCTGGTCTAGAGAAACCACTCATTCCAGAGACGTATCTTCCCCTTAATCTATTTCACTCGTGGAATCTATTCTAACACCTTTCTTTCTCATCTACCCCACCCTTCTGCTCTACTCAGACGGGACCAAATAAATCCCTATACCTATCTTGTAAAATTTACGACACAATGCAATGTGCGCGTATTCCCAAAACGTTGGTGGGAATTTGTTCGTTTCACTTGTTAAGTTTTGCTTAGATAATTAAGAGGTTTAATTTAAACCGTCTTCAAGCTAGCGAAATTTATTTTCTTACTAGCAATAGACTGGGTTATGAGAACATCGACAAAACACAACAGAAATGGAATCCAGTGGACTCTGACTAAGCAGTTGGATGATCTGGATTTTGCTGATGACTTGACTCTTCTGTCCCATAACCGTAATCAGATAGATGCAGGACAAATTGAAAACACTTGATGAGAGGTCACAGCAATTGGGTCTGAGAGTACACAGGGAAAGGACAGGAATAATGAGAATAGATGCAGGTAATGATAACATGGTTGAACTTGAAGAAACACCAATAAAAGATGTAGAATCGTACGCAAATCGTGGCGGCAATATAGACAAAGTTGGAGGGATAGACAGTGATATCAAAATAAGAATACAAAAAGCAAGAGGAGCTTTCATTGCATTGAGAAATATATGGAGAACAAGAGAAATCGGATCCACCACGAAAATAAGAATCTTCGGAACAAATGTGAAGTCTGTCATGTTGTATGGTTCTGAGACATGGAGAACAACAAAGACAACAACCAAAAAGCTACAGACTTTCATAAATGGGTGCTTGCGTAGAATAGAAGGATTGAAATGGTATGGCAAGGTTACCAACGTGGAACTGATGACAAGAACTAGACAAGTGCCAGTGGAACAAGAGATGAGAAGAAGACAACGGCGATGGATAGGACACATGTCGTGTATGATTTATCAGATAGGTAATAGATGTTTATAGCCCTGTCTGAGCAGAGGTGATAGTGATGACAATGTGAAAGTAAGGGGTAAGATATAGTTTTATCACGAGGTGATCGTGTAAGAGAAAGGACAGTCTCTGGATAGAATAATTTATCTAATCCAACCTATCTGGACGACGATATTTAAATCAGACGCACTTTCTCTCCTTGTACGAAAATACAAGTTACACTGCACTCTTCTTTTTCTTCTTTGATCCTTAACCGCCGACCGTCAAAGCAGTCAGTGGCCATTTCGCCTGATGGCGTCTTGTAGGGCAACAACAAATTGATTCCACTTTGCTCGGTCGGTGGCCATCCTTCGTAAAGTGCCCCAACTGTGGTTCATTCTTTGCATCTCAGCTTCCACAGTCCTCCGCCAAGTTGTTTTGGTCGGCCTCTCTTTCGTTTTCCTTCAGGAGTCCATAGCATAGCTGTTCTTGTGATGGCATCGGGGTCTCTTCTGAGGACATGGCCAACCTAGCTCCAGCGTCTGCCAGCTATGATGGTGTGCATGTCCTCTTGCTTGCTCCGAGTAAGCAGATCTTGGTTGGTGATGATATTCGGCCAAAAGATTCGGAGAATCACATGCATACAATTCTGTGACAAATACGCACGAACGTGAAAACAAACTATGGATAACATATAATGAATAGGGGTTGACCGACACGATAACTAAAGGTTTAATAAAGTTTATTATCAATAAAAAATCACAACATAAATCATATGGATCAAGAGATCATGGTTTACAGACAAAAATGAAAATTAATCAAATAGGTTCTCTCCTCTGGTAAAGGAAAGGAAAGGACGATCCCAACAGAGGTTAATTAACCCAAAAGATCAAAGGTTAACAATAAGTTATGAAATAGTCAGTATGGGAAAAGAATAGGTTCCTAATATAAACTATCCCGTGACTAATCAGATTATTGAGATTAAAAAAAAAGAAAGAAGAAACCATATAAGTATATGATGTTAACAAAAGACATAAGTTTCTTTCTCTGTTCATTAAATTCACCTACATGCAGTGGTCACTTCCAGATGCACTTACCCCAGTAGTTGTCGCAGGCATTCCAAGGAAATACACTAATAAGTAATATATATATATATATATATATATATATATATATATATATATATATATATATATATATATATATATATATATATATATTTTAATCTCAAATTTAAGTTTGCCAAATCTAGCCCCAGACTCTCCGTAGTTGCTGACTGCAAATTTCACAGGAGTCGCTAGAGTCGGTGTTAAATTTTTGTCCTGGTTACAATAAGTTATCGATGCCTTCTGTTGGTTGGAGTAAGGTTCATGCGTGGTGATCGCCGATGTAGAATAAATAGAACATATACAGTTCCTAGGTTGTTTAGCCTCAGGTGGCTGAAACGCTAGGTTTAAGTTACACAAATGTTGCTGACAATATATTGCCACATTTGGCTGATGAGATATATAAATAAGTAAATCTGGTAATAGTTCTGGCCCAGTTAATATTATAATTCAATGGTTCTATTCTGGTTTCTCTCAAGAAAATGAGGAAAATTGGACCGCACAGTTCACAGCAAGAAGCGCATCAATATTAAATATTCTTGGATGCTTATAATATTATAAGTTCGTATGATCATAAGTTCATATGGCCATAAGAAAACAAGCCGCTAGTACTCAGGTTTGATCAGCCTATATTTTAGGAAAAGAACATATAAACATTTAACCAAATTATCAATATCATATCTAACACGAGTTAAAAATAGGACCTCTATACCACTCTGTTATAAATTAGATTTAAAACATACGTGTCTAGCTTATCCTATCATTCTGTTAAAGCGTGATATGAACACTATTCATTAAAAAAAATTACATAAAATGGATAGAAGTAAATAATATATATATGCCGTCAGTAGACATTTATTTAATGTATGTACTAGTCAATTTAAAACATCTCTTACTGGAAAAATAGCGAGTAATTAAATTTACTTTACGACTGGAAAGTTAGCTATACTTATTTAATTAGCACAGAAAATCTCAGTGAAATATATATTGAAAACTATAAACACACTAAATCACTTCAAATCTAGTATATAAATTACCGCAATCAGAAAAATGAAACACTCCACGGAATCTATTAATTTTCACTCTGTACGAGAAATCTTAAGATAACGAGCTAGTGAATTCAGATAGATTTGTGGCAACTGATTATGGCTATCGGAGAGACATGGTATATATTGATATGTTCCGTACTATCGTTCTTTAATGCGAAAGTCACACCACTGCCAGACCCGAGCCAATTTGCCGTTCGATTTCTTGAATCAAAGGTAATTTTACCACCTCTTGACTTTCATCATCTCCGCCTTGCCGAAAATCAGCTACGCAATTTTCACCTGAAAGTTTTACAATCCAAGGTCCGTCTCACTGAATATCGTGTGTTCCCATGATCAAAGAATCTATTACGCCATGCTCCGCGCTTCTCTCTCTGTTTCACATAGGGCTTGATTGCCAGATGGCCCCCGTGTTAATTAAACTGGTGAATCCTTCGTTCATGTAGCAAAAGTATACTCTAGGTGGGGGGGGGGGGGGGGGCCGCAAAAGTGGATGATTACTGCTGCACTATTTTCATCTGTGAGAACACAAACTGAGGAAACCTGTTGATAGCATTACAAGGCAATCCTTGTTCTGGAACCCCCAGAGCAAGAGAGGCAGAGGTAGACCAAGAAGCACATGGAGAAGAGAGCTGGAAACAGAGGTAAAAATGACAAGGAGAACGTGGAATGAACTTGAGATGATGGCACGTGACAGGAGGACTTGGCATGTGTTTGTTGAAGGCCTATGCTCCTTTGGGAGTGGAGGGTTATGAATGAATGAAGCTAGCTAAGTTCTTGACTTTAGACCTCAGTTGTCTGTTTACGGGGAAATACTTCCAATAGCGTTAACTTCTGTCAGGGAGATTTCTGGACAAGATTACATAACTTCTCAACATACTTCCAGCTATCATCTCATTTACACACCACAGTTGTGGACTGCATTACACTGGACGTACGCAGTGATGTTACCTTGCCTACAATGTAGGAGCTATTCTGCTTGTATGCGACTTCAAAGAATAAATTTTAAACTTCGTTTTTATACAAAGATTTAATTACAACGAACTAAACTACTGAGAAAAAAAAACAGCGTGCTATTGCAACTCCCCCACGCCCCCCCCCTTTTTTTTCCCCCAACACACACACACACGTGCGCACACACACTCACAAAACTTATTTCCTTTAAAATCATAATTCTACCCAAATCGCTCTATTGTAAAGATCATTTATAGATATCAATCAGTTGTTGTTGGTAACTTTACCTACATGCGCTCCGTTTTGTAACAAAGGTCTCTAATATATAATACCTGCTCAGATTGGCCGGATATCACATTGTGATTTATGATTTGCATTTGTTAACAATTTTTCTACATTGTGGGTTTTACACCTTTGGTCCACACAACATCACACTTTTAATTTGCCTTTTGTTGTCTTTTTATTTCGTCACATATTTAATATTATACTCTTTTCTCGGACTCGCGTATTCCTATTGCGAGTGGCCATCGCTTTCTCAGTAGCATACATTTTAAAACAAAATTATCCGGATTTAAAGATTCATAATTCATTCCTATTTTTTTTTTCATTCAAGTTTTCGTTGCGTTTGTTCATTACCTTCGTTGTTACACGCTGTCACGTGTCTGTGTGTTGGGTCCTGAATTATTAGCTCTTTCTAAGTGTGGGGAAAAAAAAAGAAAGTGAGGAAAAACAAGCAGACGAACTAACCACACCTCTGATTCAAGAACAGCCGTACGGCCACGCACACTTTATCTTTCCGTCAGTTTATAACTGTAGAACGAGACATGGAAGCGGGCAAAGGAGGAATTGTTTTTTCATTCTAAATCCAGGGCGCGTGCATGCCACTTACTTCAGTTACACGTGCCGTGTCTCGCGTTACCGTCTGACAGACAAAACGGTTTGTGTCGGCGCTGGTTCGTCTTTTTTTGTCATCTGTCAATGCCACTGTCACACAGGCCACCCAGAGTGGAAAGAAAAATTAAGAAAGGAACAAACTGCCTTGCACCTCTTCTCTCTCAAATAAAAACTCAACAGTTGAAAATCAAACGGTTTTGATCCATTGTAAGTTTTAAAATGGTAAAGATGGGAGATACTGGTGTATGGGAGTGATGTGTTGGAGATTCATCATACTAGGTCTAGCTCTATGGGGGGGGGGGGGGGGAGACTCATCATACTAGGTCTAGCTCTATGGGGGTGGGGTGACCCGTTCCCTTTCTCGCTACTACCTTCGCCTTCCCTAACTCAAGACCAGAGTCAGTACCCGTTTACAGTTGTGTTAAATGGGCGCGTGACACCACCAGGTTTGAATCATATAACCCAGTAATTTCACCAGTATAGGAAAACGCTCTAACCGCTCAGCCAATCGCATGTCCCGTTGTAAGTAAATGCCCTAAATGTAAATTTTTAAAAATTAAAACAATTGACGCAGAAAAAACGGTAAGATAAGCAACAGAAAAAAAGAAACAGAGAAGTTAGCACTTCATGCAAGTAAACAAAAAATTGGGAACAATTAATTATGCTGTTGATCGAACTGTGAGGATACCAAAATTTGGTCGTAAATCTTCGTCAGCAGGGTATGTAAAGATGATAAAATAATTACTCTGTTCTCTATATTTCTACTTTTTCTTTTCTAATTCATTCATCAGCTACCCATCGAGCATATGCCTTCAGCAAAACCATGCCAAGCTCTCTTGGTCTGTGTCATGCGCTCGAGGTTTTCTAAGTCTTTTCTAATTCATTCATCAGCTACCCATCGAGCATATGCCTTCAGCAAAACCATGCCAAGCTCTCTTGGTCTGTGTCATGCGCTCGAGGTTTTCTAAGTCTTTTCTAATTCATTCATCAGCTACCCATCGAGCATATGCCTTCAGCAAAACCATGCCAAGCTCTCTTGGTCTGTGTCATGCGCTCGAGGTTTTCTAAGTCTTTTCTAATTCATTCATCAGCTACCCATCGAGCATATGCCTTCAGCAAAATCATGCTAAGCTCTCTTGGTCTGTGTCATGCGCTCGAGGGTCTTCTAAGTCTTTTCTAATTCCATTTCTATCTCCAGCTTTCGTCTCCACGTGGTTGTTGGTCCTCCTACCACTCCTACCCTGGGGATTCCAGAACAAAGACTGCCTTTTTTATGCTATCAGCAGTTATCTTCAGTGTATGTTCTATTCGTCTCCAGGGTGTTTTTCCTCATCTCTTCTTCCAGTGCGGTCTGTCTGGTTCTTGCCAACGGTTCCATTTTGGTTATCTTGTCCTACCATCTCAATCCTATTCCACGCAAGCACACATTTATGGAAAAAGGAGGGGGGGGGGATCGGAGTGGTTAAGAGGCATGGCGGGTGCCTCTAATTCTAAAGATACAGGGTTCGCTCCTAGTACAGGGAATATAACTGATAGAATTATTTTGTTAAGGACCAGTGGTTCCTAATGATGCCATACTCCCACCTGATCTCCTGGGTGGTGAGATCTCCTGGGTGGTGAGATCTCCTGGGTGGTGAGATCTCCTGGGTGGTGAGATCTCCTGGGTGGTGAGATCTCCTGGGTGGTGAGATCGGATGCCTAGCCTTCTCGGATACGGACGACAAAATAGGTCCCGTGTGCAAGTTGAGCACGTTAAGAATCCCTCGGCAGTTGAAAATTATAAAAAGTAGGCCATACGGCCGCTGCCCTGGCAAAATTTAAAAATGAGGAAATCTACCTACTACAAAAATATTTTTAGAATGTGTGATTCCTGTATACAGACACTGAGATCCTTCCCTGCACTACCGAGTTCGTGCACTGTTCTAAGATCTTCCTTGTGTGATAAACGGGAGGAGAATGGAGCCCTTACTGAGCTGTCACGTGTTCAATGAAGATGGTTCTTAAAAACCAAACCAAAGCCAATTTATGAAAATCTATAACTTCTTTGTGTTTTCCGCGAGTCAAAACCATACAATACGACTACCTCGATCTGTTTACATCTAAATGTCCTTAAGTTCATTTGCTTGTCACAGTTCTGGTTTAAAAAAAAAAAAAGAATTTTTCTTACAGGGTGCCGCACGCAAAAGTACGATTGGTGTATAGATAGGCATGGCCTATGGAATTATGTCAATCAGGTCTTCGGAAATCGGCACTTTAAGAAAAGAAAGAGACCTATTCGAGTTAAGGATGATAAGAAGATAGAAGGCGAATGTTCTCCACTAGATACAAGTATTTGTTTTCTGCTACTATTTTTTCATTTTTATTTTTATTGTGGCTGCAAATATTTTTTATTTAAATCTGTCAGGTGGACAGTTTGTTTTGCTTTGACTTTTTTTTTCGTTTGATTTTTTTTTTTTTAAGGTAATAGGTTTGCTTTTCCCAAACTTCCCTTTCCCCCGAACCCCTCCCCCCCCCCCCCCCCCCCCCTTTTTTTTCCGGATTATTTTTATTCAATATTAACCACATAGTTTATTTCTATCATAGTTTTTTCCCCGTTTATTCCCCAACAGCGTTTCAGGTTTATCGAGTTACACGGTTACCTGCTCTTGGATTAGCTTTCACCGCCTTCGCCTCACCCTCTGTTCCAGCATAAGCTACCTGTCAATCCTAACGTGTCTACACCTTTTCCTAATTCTCTTCTCGTTACCTGTCGGTGAACTTTCTCTTGTTTCCATAAATTTTGAGACTGCCGGTAGTGAACACTAGCTAACAGTCAAACGGCTCAGTGCTAACTAAATATACTTCCTGAACTAATAACAATAATTGAATTTTAAGAAACATAGGCGTACGCCACACAAGCGTCACCGGGGCCCACAAGAGGAACAAATAATAACATTATCATCAACATTTCTCTGTTCGTTCCCTACGGAGCATGAAGATACTACTGTAGCTAGTTGTTACTGTTGTTTTTGGTCATCCCTTCTATTACAGGCCACACAGGCCATCACTTCTGTTGCATGACTCTTTTGGCTGCCACTTCTGTTGGTGTATGTGCGGGGGTTGTATGACAGAGATAGTGCTACTGTCTCTCACAGCTGACAAGGTTGACGTCAGCAATGTCGGGCTTACTGTTAATGGCCGACAGGTGTGTAAATATAATGGCCGAATGTCATGAGTTCTTTAGGTTTGTAAATGTCTGATGTAAACTCACACAACAGTAAAGTTAGGTCAGGAAACAGACCAACGAGTAAGACGAATTCGTTTTCAACTTATACACAGGTTTATTTACGACAGTAACGTTGACATCATAGACAACAAATCACAGCAAATCACAAGGTATGATAGTAGGTATAATCCATAGATAAATTGAGTGCAACACCAGCAACTCATCATAAATGGTAATAATATATAATCCGTCAGAAATTGGTTGCATTAACAGCAATTCATTATAAATGGTAATAGCCGGTATAATCCATGGCATTAATAATATATTGAATCTCTTTCCCTTCAAAAAAAACACTCTGGACACACTATCGAGACTATAAAGAACCGTCTCGAAGCTCTGCCAGATACCTAATGACCGAGATTATTGTTTCTCAATCCAACTCAGTACATCTTCACTCAAGCGCGAACTAAACAGCTTGAGATGTGAGCTCAGCTCACCTTTATCTCTCCCTCAACTACTCAGAACATTTGAACACTTTCTGTATGTTTAAAAAAAACTAACACATACTGAGTTGAGCTATGTTCAAGCACCAAAATAAAAAATCATCTCATAACTTTAAACGTGCTTACTAGCGTGTCTATAAAAAATCAGACCCGTACATAAAAATCCCAAACACTTAACTCCCACTCAAAAACATGACTTAACACTAGTCTCCTTACAGGCACCCTGCACAAGCAATCACGTGGTACTGCAGCTGTGGTTCCTGTACCACTTGTTTAACATGACGGTGTTCCCACCCCCTTGCACAACCTCAAGTTAGTACACCACACCCGAGGGAGCAGGAGGGCCGGATTATCCATTAGGCTAAGTAGGCTGAAGCCTAGAGGACCGGAACTCTTGGGGGAGGAGGGGGGGTATGGGGGGAGGGCCCGTGCATAAGTTAAAGAGAAAATAAGAAATGCATAGATTTATGTACTAAAAGAAAAAGTTCGCACTTTACAATCGGATTCATAACGTTCTAACAAGAAAGTTAAAAACAAAGATAGCTTAAAAGACATTCTGCACCCCGGCAAAATCGTAACTAAGCATTAACTATTTGCTATTCCATAAGGTGAAAAAGGGAAGGAGGTGGAGGCAAACTCCAAAAGGCCTAGAGGCCCGTCTAGGCTTAACCCGACCTTGGGGAGCATAGTTCTATTCTTTCTTTGTCTCATTAGTGACCCTTCCCCCCCCCCACCCGGGGAACTACACACGAGGCAAACAACAACAAGTAACGGGTAAAATATAAATTTGTGAAAGATACGATGAATAACTGATTAAGGATAACTAACCATCTGCTTTTGTTCTATGCAACAAAATGTGTGGAACCCCCCCTCACCTTGTCACATCTCGTCACAAAAAGCAAGACCACCCCCACCCTTTTACGTGACGTCACAAATTTCTTTAAACACCCCCCCCCCCTCCCTTTTTTGTCCCTGCCTATTTGTGTATACTGAAAAGAAACAGTGTAATCAAGTGTAAATTAATTAATTAGTCATCATCATTATTATTATTATTATCATCATTATGACCTTTCAACTCCCTAAGGAACATATGGTTTATGTCAAGTCTTTCTGCGTCTGTCACCAGGTCAAGGTCTTTCCATTTCTTCTTCATCCTCTTCGGGTCTGTCTTCAGCTCTCTTCTCCGTGTATTCGTCTTCCTCTGCCTCTCTTACCCTGGCGGTTCCAGACACAAGGACTGTCTGGTAAAGCTATGAGCAAGTTTGCTCAGTGTGTGTCCTATCTATCTCCAGTATCTTCTTCTCATGTCATTTTCTTCTGGTACTTGCCTGGTTCGTGTCATCAGGTCCACATTAGTGATCTTGTCAGACCACTACAATCCTTCTATTTAAAGCAAGCACCTATTTATGAGTGTATCCGTGGTTAGCGCGCATGCGTCTCGCGGCAAAGGTCATGCAACAATCTACCTACCTGTAAATGGATACCTGAGTCTGCTCTAGGGTTAGGAGAGGTAAAGGCAGCGATGAACTGGTTACCCCACCTCTCGAAACTCAACCTATTATGGTGAAGTCTCTAACACATCACTCCCATACGGTAGTATCTGCTATGAGACTACCTTTTTATTGCTACCAATTTATGAAAGTCTGAAGCTTTATTTAAATTGTTGTTGTTTGTTGTTCTCCGTGTTCGTTCAGAGTTTTACAATTGCACTGACTTGACATTTGAATTAATTCTGATCTTTTTGTTGGACTGGACTTCTTTTTATCTCAATATATTGAACAATCCAATGAAAGTTTTTCTATCCATCTGTATTCTTATTTTCACATCATTGTCTGTTTCTCCGACTGTCTACATTGCTGCTAAGGTAAATGTATGATTCTTCATCTTGTAGTGGTGTTTCTTCAAGTGCAGTGGTGTTTCTTCAAGTGTAGTGGTGTTTCTTCAAGTGCAATGGTGTTTTTTCAAGTGCAGTGGTGTTTCTTAAAGTGCAGTGGTGTTTCTTCAAGTGCAGTGGTGTTTCTTCAAGTGTAGTGGTGTTTCTTCAAGTGTAGTGGTGTTTCTTCAAGTGTAGTGGTGTTTCTTTAAGTGTAGTGGTGTTTCTTCAAGTGCAGTGGTGTTTCTTCAAGTGTAGTGGTGTTTCTTCAAGTTTAGTGGTGTTTCTTCAAGTGCAGTGGTGTTTCTTCAAGTGCAGTGGTGTTTCTTCAAGTGCAGTGGTGTTTCTTCAAGTGCAGTGGTGTTTCTTCAAGTGCAGTGGTGTTTCTTCAAGTGCAGTGGTGTTTCTTCAAGTGTAGTGGTGTTTCTTCAAGTGTAGTGGTGTTTCTTCAAGTGCATTGATGTTTCTTCAAGTGCAGTGGTGTTTCTTCAAGTGCAGTGGTGTTTCTTCAAGTGCAGTGGTGTTTCTTCAAGTGCAGTGGTGTTTCTTCAAGTGCAGTGGTGTTTCTTCAAGTGCAGTGGTGTTTCTTCAAGTGCAGTGGTGTTTCTTCAAGTGCAGTGGTGTTTCTTCAAGTGCAGTGGTGTTTCTTCAAGTGCAGTGGTGTTTCTTCAAGTGCATTGGTGTTTCTTCGAGTGCATTGGTGTTTCTTTGAGTGCAGTGGTGTTTCTTCGAGTGTAGTGGTGTTTCTTCAAGTGTAGTGGTGTTTCTTCAAGTGTAGTGGTGTTTCTTCAAGTGCAGTGGTGTTTCTTCAAGTGCAGTGGTGTTTCTTCAAGTGCAGTGGTGTTTCTTCAAGTGTAGTGGTGTTTCTTCAAGTGTAGTGGTGTTTCTTCAAGTGCAGTGGTGTTTCTTCAAGTGCAGTGGTGTTTCTTCAAGTGCAGTGGTGTTTCTTCAAGTGTATTGGTGTTTCTTCAAGTGTAGTGGTGTTTCTTCAAGTGCAGTGGTCAAGTGTTTCCTTAAAAGTGCAGTGGTGTTTCTTCAAGTGCAGTGGTGTTCTCTTCAATGGTAGTGGTGTGTTGTTTTCTTCAAGTGCAGTGGTGTTTTATGTACAGAAGAGCCAATTCGATGGCAACCGTGTGAACTGTGCGTTAACTTGTGCAGACAAAATAATCTTTTAAGCAAAAGTGTTTAATTACTCTGGCTTTTACAAAGATCTTCCCTTTCATGTTCTACGTCCCAGCACGAGACAGGGAAAAACCTTTGCGGTACTCGACTAAAAGCATTTATCTTTTATTACCCCCCCCCCCCCCATCCCACCCACACTCAAACTTTACCTTCCTTTCCCCCCCCCCCCCCTTCCACACACACACACAATTGATTCAACTAGCCGTTTAGTCTTTACCTCAACAGACCGTTGTCGCGATGGTGATAACTTGTTACTTTTTTGTTGTTGCTAACAATGTACTCGTACTTTTCACAGTACAGTTTATTTAGTCTGAAAAAAAGAAAAAAAAACACTCCCACACAAATAGTAATACGTCTTACAAGGAGAAGGACAAGAAAAACCTACGTTGCGGCCACAAGGCCTTCGTCAGGGACAGACAAACAAGAGACAGGAGGGAAAGAAAATAATAATTAAGTAGAGAACATGAAACTATAAAAATAAGAGAAAAAAACTCCCTTAATATTAAGTCCAGTCACATGTGAAGCAAGATGGCTGCCACTAAACCGGAAAGAGGAAGTTGATAGTACATTAAAAATAAGAAATAATGAAAACAAGGACTGGAAAAGAGTGAGAAAAAAGTAATCAATAAATAATAAATAAAATAAAAAAATAAATAAAATAAAATATAAATAAATAAATAATAATAATTAATTAATTTAAAACAAATAAATAAATAAATAAATAAATAAAAATAAATAAAGAAATAAATAAAATAAAAAATAATACAGGAAAAAAATAATTTAAAAAAAAAAAATTTAAATAAAATAAATAAACAAATTTAAAAAAAAAAAAAAAGTAATAATAATAAGTAAATAAATAAAATTATTAAATTAAAAAAATGGTAATTAAAAAAAAAAAGGGTGATCGCATCAAAGTAGAAAGTCATAATACAGCTGGGACTCGATAGAGAAATTCGTTTCAGACAAAAGAATGTTGGGTATTCAAACCGTGTGGTTTGAGGCAACCCATAAGATGGATGAGAATTTCAAAGGCAGTAGACTACAAACTGAGGAAAGAACAAGCAGGATTTAGAAAGAACAGAAGATGTGTAGACCATATATTCACTCTCAGGAACATTATAGAGCAGTGCTCAGAATGGCAAAGACAGCTTTACATAAATTTTGTTGATTTTGAAAAGGCTTTTGACAGCATACATAGGGACAGTTTATGGAAAATACTGAGGGCTTATGGAATTCCAAGCTGCATAGTGTCAATCATAAAAAGCCTCTATGCCAACTTTACGTGCAGTGTTGGGCAGAGCAATCTAACCTTCGAGGTGAAGACAGGAGTACGACAGGGATGCCCCTTATCAACCACTCTATTTTTAACAGTCATAGACTGGGTGATGCGCCAGACAACAGAGGGCAGTCCAAGAGGAATAAGATGGACTACATTTTCTACATTGGAAGATCTGGAATATGCAGATGACATTGCACTGCTGGCACATTCACATCAACACATCCAGGAAAAAACGGATAGACTTAATAAATTTAGCCAGCAGGTGGGCTTGAACATCAATTTAAAGAAGTCTGAGGTCATGACGCTCAATGTGAGCAACCCTGAGCCCATATCAGTAAGGAATCAGCAACTGGTACAGACAGATACCTTCACATACCTAGGAAGCATAGTAACACCAGACGGTGGGGCAGGCAAAGACATCAACATCAGAATGAATAAGGCAAGAACAGCCTTCTTTAGCCTAAATAACATCTGGAAGTCCTCCCAATACAGCACAAGCACAAAATTAAGATTATACCAGAGTTGCGTGCTTTCTGTGCTTCTCTATGGTGCGGAATGCTGGAGAGTCACAGAGAAGGAAATGTCAAAATTGTCCTCTTTTCACACAACATGCCTAAGAAAAATTCACCGAATCTTTTGGCCGAATACCATCACCAACCAAGATCTGCTTACTCGTAGCAAGCAAGAGGACATGCACACCATCATAGCTGGCAGACGCTGGAGCTGGGTTGGTCATGTCCTCAGAAGAGACCCCGATGCCATCACAAGAACAGCTATGCTTTGGACCCCTGAAGGAAAGCGAAAGAGAGGCCGACCAAAAACAACTTGGCGGAGGACTGTGGAGGCTGAGATGCAAAGAATGAACCAGAGTTGGGGCACTTTACGAAGGATGGCCACCGACCGAGCAAAGTGGAATCAATTTGTTGTTGCCCTACAAGACGCCACTAGGCGTGATGGCCACTGACTGCTTTGACGGTCGGTGGTTAAGGATCGAAGAAGAAGAAGATAAGATGGATGAGGCGTTGTTCCTGGCAAAACCGACTGTTAGCGTCCGAGGAACAGTATCTGATGGCTGTCACCTGGATGTCAGTGGCACCGTAGTGGTCAGGGCCATTGAAGTGGATGGCCACAGGTGTGGAATTAAACTGAGAGATGTCATAGAGGTGTCTGCAGAATCGGTCGCCCAGTCGTGTGCCCGTTTGGCCGATGTTCGTAATGGTGCAACGTTTGCATATAATAGCATAAATGACGTTGCGTGACTCACATGTGAAGCCATGGGTGATGGTGAACTTGGCGTTAGGGAACGAGACTGAACGTGTTTCGATAACATACTGATATGTCTTACATCGTGTACGGTTACATGGTTTGGTTCCAAAGTGGCCATCGTTGACGGTTTTCAAACGGCTGTGGACTAGGAGGTCCCTCAAATTTGTTTCCCGTCTATATGCCAGCAAGGGTGGCTCACTAAATGCTTCCCGCGCCACTGGGTCAGCTTGGAGGAGAAGTAGGTGGCGAAACAGGATCCTTTTGAATGCAGTGCTGTGACGGTGATAGGTCATTATTAACTTGACTCTATCAGAGGAGGTTTTTTGGCGGGGTTTGAGGGCCTCTAGACGTGAGATAGGGTGAATACGTTCAAAGGCAGAGGTAAGAACATCTTCGAGGGTGAATACGTTCTAAGGCAGATGTAAGAACATCTTCTGGATACTGTCTGCTTTTTTGTTATTTACGGTATGTATTATATTATTTAAAACAAGAAATATATAATTAAAAATAATTTAAACTTGTTAAACGCTAAAACAATTATCTGATATTTCAGCTGAGATCATAATATTAATATAACTCCAAGAAGGAGTTGTTAACTATTGCGGATAAAGGTTAATCATTGCGGATGAAAGTTAACATTTGTGGATACAAGTTAACTATTCCGGATAAAGCGAATAAAAGTTAATTTATGCGGATAAAAGTTACCGATTGCGGATAAAAATAGGAACATCATTTATGAAAGAAGCGAGCGGGACGTCATTTTTGTCCAAACACCCTCTCCGCTATCGTCACATAACGTCACAAAGTTTTGACCTCTCCCCCTCCCCGACTGCGTGACGAATGTGGACGACCCTTATATTAGAGGTTCATTACTTTAACTGAGCTATTTCCGCCTTAGTTTATATTATTTTAGTTATTTATCTGAAATCGGCTGGGTCAATGCCGATTAAAACTTTCAACATTATTATTTATTAAGAACTAGAGCTGCATGCAAAGTTTCAGCTCGCAACGATGAATAGAGCATAGAGATTTCGAGCGTCAAATTATTAGACTTAGTTTGACTTGGTTCGATTCCCGGTTGAGATGGGGGTTTTATTTAAAGAAAGCATAGATATGAAGACGATAAAGAAGACAAAGAAAGATCTTGAACAGACGGCACAGACAGGGAAGGCTTGAAGTGTATTCTTTGAAGACCTGTACTTCACAGGGCGCTGAAGGGTAGCCTAATAAATGAATTAATTCTTCGTGTTCGTTTGCTCTTAAATAACCACTTCCATCTCTCTTATAAATCTGGCTGTCTGTCTCAGGCTTCTTTCGTCACCACAGTTACTTCCTCAGGTAGTAATAATATTGCTGACTATGGTAATGCGTGCGCCCTTGAGGTGATAACCAGCAGCTGCTTCTTTCCTGGTGCTCATTTCAGCGTGCGTTTTCTCTTCAGCTTGTTGTGAAAGCTTCTTTTCGCCCAATCTGAGATGGCGCCGTATGGAGGATCGCCAGTTGGTGCGATAGGCAGCTTCATCCTTTCAGGTTGCTGGATGTAAGTACAGTGCCGTCATATCTCTCTTGCACACAAATTTGGACCTCAGCCCTCGACGCCCTGCTGTTCTTTTGCAATCTGCCAGTTGTCCGTAGAAAATATCTTTGTGGATGCGACCACTTCCATGTGGTGAACATGGCCAAGCAGTCTAAGATGTGTATACATGCTTTGAAGGCTAGCATGTGACAAAAATTGGTCACTTTGTCCTTCACGAAATAGTTTCTGCCTCGTGTTGGAAAATGTCACGCTGTCACCCTTCTCTTCTCATGGAGCAGACAGGTTTGGAGTACACGTTCTTCTGTTTGTTTGTCCTCGCCACGCAGACACACATCTGTCTGTCCTCGCCACGCAGACACACATCTGTCTGTCCTCGCCACGCAGACACACATCTGTCTGTCCTCGCCACGCAGAAACACATCTGTCTGTCCTCGCCACGCAGACACTCATCTGTCTGTCCTCGCCACGCAGACACTCATCTGTCTGTCCTCGTCACGCAGACACTCATCTGTCTGTCCTCGCCACGCAGACACTCATCTGTCTGTCCGCCCCACGCAGACACTCATCTGTCTGTCCGCCCCACGCAGACACTCATCTGTCTGTCCTCGCCACGCAGACACACATCTGTCTGTCCTCGCCACGCAGACACACATATGTCTGTCCGCCCCACGCAGACACTCATCTGTCTGTCCGCCCCACGCAGACATTCATCTGTCTTTCCTCGCCACGCAGACACTCATCTGTCTGTCCTCGCCACGCAGACACACATCTGTCTGTCCGATTTTCAGTTTGTTGAAAAGGTGGTATCTGAGTCTACAATGGCCAGTTCTTAATCTGACAATTATCACTTGATCTCTTCTTGAATGAATAAATTAAATGTTAAAAAACAAACTCTATTTTTAAAAAAATCTTGTTAGGCGCTAACCAATCAGTATATGAGTCATTACGGTCCGGTTTTCTTGGATAGTTGTTCCCTTCACGACTCGTTTTATTTTGAAGCAGCATTCTTTGTTTGTTGTTTTTGTTGTTGTTGTTTTTTTTGGGTTTTTTTTGTGTGTGCATGGGGTTGACAAAGTCATGATGTATAACTATTGCTGCAGAAAATAACGCTGCAAGAGCACATGAAGGTGACAGGTGTTCTGCATGGGGACCAACTGCAAGTATGGATCCACGCCCCACAGACAGCAAAAAGGAAAATGAATTCATCATCATCATCTATCATCATCATTATAATCATCATCATCATCTGTATCATCATCATTATCATCATTATCATCATCATCATTTTCCTTTGCACTCCTTACAGAGCACGGAGCCATCACTACAACTGGTCTACTTGCAGGAAGCCTACATCAAACATTCACAAGCTCTAGTAGCAGTGGTTCCTGTGGCAATTTGTTATTCATGATGAGGTTGCCAGCCTAATGCACAACCTCATTTTAGTCGCCAAGTAATCCCATTCTCTCTTTGTATCTTCAGAGACCCCCGGGAAATTCACAGGACCATGAATGAATTGCTTGATATTTTTTTTCTCTTTTGTTTCCAGGTTCATAAGTCAGCTGAACATCCACGCTTTGGGAGCTGGTGTAGTTTGCGACAACATTCCAGGATTGGTAGGTCGTCAGAGAAGATTATGTCGTCATCATCCTGACGTCATGGTATCTTTGGGGGAGGGAGCGACGATAGGGGTGGAGGAGTGTCAGCACCACTTTCGTTACCAGCGGTGGAATTGTAGCACGCTCAACAGGGACACGTCACTGTTTGGAAAGATTATGCTGAGAGGTAAGGCCCTTTGGTTGTTTTTATTGATATATTGTTTTAATTTATTTTGTGGTAAAGAGTGCTTTGAATAATAGTAAGTGATCGTAAAATAAGTGTTGTATCACTTGTGAATGACAGTTGGTTGCAGTATAGAGTGTTGTGAATGATAAGAAATAGATCGCATTGCGAGTTGTGGATGATAGTTGGTGATCGTATAGAGTGTTATGAAAAATCGTAGTGGTCGTACGATTTGTGAATGATGGCAAGTGGTCGTACAGCTTGTGAATGACAGTAAATGGTCCTACAACTTGTGAATGACAATAAATGATCGTACAACTTATGAATGACAGTAAATGGTCGTACAACTTGTGAATGACAATAAATGGTTCTACAACTTGTGAATGACAATAAATGATCGTACAACTTATGAATGACAGTAAGTAATCGTACAACTTGTGAATGACAGTAGGTCATCGTATAACTTGAGAATGACAGTAAATGGTCGTACCACTTGTGAATGACAGTGAATGATTGTATAGCTTGGAAATAACAGTAAGTGGTCGTAAACATGTGAATGACACTAATTGATCGTACTAATTTTGAATGACAGTAAGTGAATGTGCAATTTGTGAATGAAGTAAATGTTTCCATAGTTTGTGAGTAACAGTAAGTGATTGTTTAATTTGTTAATGAAGTAAATGGTCCCATAGCTTGTGAGTAACAGTAAGTGATCGTAACATTTGTGGATAATAATAGTGGTCCTATGTCACGTAGGTCTTTATATCATTAAATTGCCTACATCTTCTTCCTATTCTCTCACCCGAATCCTTTTATTTTATTATCTTTCCGTACTTGTTTTTCCTGTATTTTTCGCATCACTCGGTTGCGAAAAATATTTTCTTCAGTATTCTCAAACTTTACCTTGTGTTTTTTCTCATACTGGGATACGTAATTCTATTACATAGATGTCAGTCAGACGTGAAGTGCGATTTAGTTGCAGTCCATCTCAGACATCGAGCCGACTTGGGTCTGCACCTTCAGATGACACGACACTCCTGAGTTAGATTCTCGACGTAAACGCGTGAGAAGGCTATGAGAGAGCCGACATCCGTCTGCATTTTTCACCGGTCAGCGTGAGGTGCGAAGTAGTATTAGTATCAGTTCAGAGTTTCGTCGAAATAGCTCCGGCGAAGTGTGAAAATCGCCCATGCACTGCAGACGGTTGTCTAAGATTTGAAACTGACACGCGCTTTTCCCGGTCAGTTTGTTAACGCAGGTGCGTAATCGCCCTGGTGGCAGTTACGACACGCCTCTAAGTTAAACGTGGCTGTTATGAGAAGGGGGAGAGATCGGGGCGGGGGAGATAGTTCATCCTTTGTCTGGTTTAAAATATTAACCCACGTTTGAAACTATTTCATTTCACTCAGTAACTTTGCAGTTAGACTAGAACAACCTTCGTTCGATTTCTAAATAATCTCTCTTAATAGAGATGGCCTTTAGTTTGGTCGAAGTGGTTTAAGTTCTTAGTACTTCTGTGTTTGAGGTGAATATAATAGATATCTAGTATTTTGGAAAGTGTTTAAAGCGTTAAATCGCCGATTTCATTTTAAACTAGTGCTGTGTGCAGAGTGAATATTTTGATAGTTTGTTATTTCTTTAATCGACGAGTTGCAGTGGAAATACAAAATAAATTATATTTTTAGCTTACTAAACAAGTAGCTGAAATGAGTTTAATTTAACTGTTAAATACTCAGTCGAAACTGTTTTAATAACTAACTTATCCCTTTCCGGTCGTGTGTCTGACTGGGTAAGACAATCGATTTTTCCCGTTCTGGTCGAATGTCTTACCCAGTTAGACACAAGACGAAACAACTGGTTTTACGGTCGTTTGTCTTTCCCAGTTAGCCGAGGCATTGTACCATTATTTTATGGCACAAATTCGTGCGGTGAAACAGGGAAACAAATTATTTGTGGTAAATTGAATAGTAAAACGGGAGGGGGGGAACAATGGCATCAACAAGCAAATGTGCCTGGCAAATGACTGCCTCCGAAGTAGTGACATTTCTAGAGGAGACTGGTAATAGTGGTAGTGAAAGTGATGAGATAAATATAGATGACAGTGATTTTATATTAGGCGATTCTGTAACTGATGATTTCAGTACCAGTGATGAAGCTGGCAGTAGCGATGTTAGTGACCGTAATGAAGATGGCGAAAGTGAGGAAGTACCAGCACAATGGGTGAAGTTATCTCAATCACACTCTTGTTGTATAAATCATTTACAATTTTCAGTACACAATGCAGATGTACACAGCTTCTTGATTGTGATATTCCTGACAATATTTGTGGTTTCTTTCAGTTGTTTTTCACATCATCATTGCTAGAGGAGATAGTCCATGAGACCAACCGGTATGCAGCTGACCAATTGAAAAATAAAACACTGTCTCCACGCTCCATATGGCATACATGGAAAGATGTAACGATTTCCGAAATAAAGGCTTATTTTGGAGTCATTTTGAGAATGGGAATGCAAGAGGGTGGCGTGGTAAAAGAATATTTTTCTGTAGAATGGATTGATTATATTCCTTTTTATCGGGATGTCTTTTCATCTGGTTTCATACCCTTGAGCCAGTTATGGGAGGTGATTTGTGGGCTTTGTTTCACCCCCAAGGGAGCATCCTAGACTCAGCGGCATGTTGCACCAGGCCCACTTTGGCGTGTGTGCGTTACCAAGAGGTTTGATGGCTCTCTACCCGTGCAGGGGGTTTATATCTCCGAGACAAGACTGACACGAGCAGTCAGTCACCGGCCGTGGCACGAGCAGCCAGACAGCATAGTGGCGTGGTGGCGAAGCCACCGCCTTCACATGTCTGCTAAAGGTGGGCTATCTTGCAACCCCAGGGAGCATCCTAGTCTCAGAAGCATATTGCACCAGTCCCACTTTGGAGTGTGTGCAATGTTCCGAGGTTTGATGGCTCTCTACCCTGCAAAGGGGGTTATATCTCCGAGACAAGTATGCGCTAACCGGCAGAGCAGCCAGTCACCGTAGCGGACGTATCGAGGCGTAGGCGTAGCCACAGCCGAGCCACCACCACTGACGAAGTACGACATCAAACGGACACATAGCTCTGCCCCACCTGAACTGGAAAGAACAAACGGACACATAGCTCTGCCCCACCTGAACTGGAAAGACCCGGCAACCGGGACCACCCACAGACTCGATGGGACAGGGCATGTTTATTTTCCTGTTTGGTAATGGCGCAGCTACAACCGAGCCGCTACCACTGCCGAAGGACGTCATCTAGACGGACACATAGCGCTGCACTTCTGAACTGGGAAGTCCCGGTAGCCAGGATCACGCACAGTCTCGACAGGACACGGCATGTTTATTTGCTTGTTTGATGATGGCGCAGCTACAACCGAGCCTCTACCACCACCGAAGGACGTCATCTAACAAAGACTTTTTTTCTTATTTCAGGTCCCTGACACTATTTCAAATAAATAAAAATGATACAACACTTATTACTTATGTAAGTTCTTTCTGGTGTGTAGAATATTAGCAGGTGTCGTTTTGGGGTATTTTTTGTCAAAAAATATTCCAACTTGGTAATAGTGGCATGCATATTTTATTCGGTCGGAAAGGGTTAAAAATGCTAGATGCGACATCAGTGAATATTGACGGAATACGAAGATATTCCTAATTCCTGATGATTGATTTTTATATAACTTATTTCACGGGAAGTTTTAAATATAAGTCAAGCTGTAGGCTTGTCGTGTAAAATGTAAGTTATATTGAGTACATATATGTAAATTATTTGATATATGTGCTTGTTCCTTTTATACACTGAAATACTGGGGTGACCCGAACTTTACCAGCATTTAATAAGAGTTCATACTTGTGAAGAAATAGACAGTCCTTATTTTGAACCACGTGGGTTTCTCAAGTAACACTGATCTGACAGTGCATATGCAACCAGAGTTAGACAGAAATACTATATCCCACTAACGGGTTTTCAAAGACTGTAATGATCAATACTGGGCCTGTGAACCAGATCTTAATTTCTTCCATAAACTCTACGTAAAGTTTCTGCCTGACGGCGAGAATAATTACAATCAATAACATTAACTTTCCGACATTGTGGACAAGTGAGTGGGGAACTAAGATTTTCTGTTTGAGAGAAGTTGTCCACCGGTCATCTTCCTAATTAAGGAAAACTTCGTGTTCTGACATTTTGTGCTCGTTTAAGCCTAATTCTTACCTCGTGAGTCAAGTGACATTAACTTTAGTCTGAAATAACTATCGCCTGAAGCAGACGCTCCCCAGATCCATTTTGGTGAAACCAACAAACAAATCTGCAGAGCTGGGATCTGTTTCATTAAACGACAGTAACAGATAAAAAGTGTGAGTGTCCAAAATTTGCGCCAGCCGGCGAAACCACAACACGATTGTAAGTATATCAGGGCCCTGATGAAAGAAAAGAGTGAAAGTGACGGAAGGATGTTCGTTGTATAATACACTCACTTGTTATATTTGCTTTTTCCTTAGGCGAGATTTGCTGCTTAAGTAACGTGTTCCTTTAGAATAGGTAATGCTGTCAAAGTCAGTCTATACCTTCAAAGGGGAACAATATTAGACCCTAACCACATGCATCTATAACTCTTTGGGCCATCATCTGTCTCATAACGGGGCTGTGGGCTAAACCTAGAGTTAATATCATAACGGGGTTATCATCCTAGTAGCATTTTCTTAAATTTTTATGACTATTTGTATATGTTTCTCCTTGATGTATTTCTTTGGTGTTGTGAGAAGATTTTTTTTAGATGATAATAATAAAAATCTCTCTTGAACTAAATCAGTGCGTTGGTCAGCTCGTTCATATATATATATACATATATATATATATATATATATATATATATATATATATATATATATATATATATATATATATATATATATATATAATCATTTGTTATAGATTTCCCACGTCTGTGTGTTTAACTGTCGTCACGTGTATGTTCGTGCCCGTGATTAGATAGAAATATATGTAATATATATATCTGTGTTTAGACTGTCTGACTACTTTAGATCTGTCGTAGAAGATAGGTGAGAGAGAGAGAAGATTTTCCGCTCTCAGAGACAGCCTCTATCACTATTCTATCATCTCACTCGTGGAATCTATTTCTTCGACTAACTCTCACACGGTGACTCTCACTCATTCCAATCTATTCAGAAGGGACCAAACCCAAGTCTTAATTCTCCTATCTAAAATCTACGACATCGTACAATTTTTTAATGACAGTAAATAATGATGCAGTTTTGGACAGTAAGTGGTCGTATATCGTGTTGTGAATAATAATAAGTGGTCATATATTGTCCCCTGACTGCTAAATCAGAGGCACATCTCCAATCCAACCTGCAAGTCTGGAAGGAAGAGCTGGAGAAGAGAGGGATGGTCATAAGCCGCTCTAAAACAAAATCCATGGTGATATCACGAGAAGAAAGAAGACATCAGATTAAGCTGGGAGAACAGGTCCTGGAGCAGGTCGACCACTTTAAATACCTCGGAACTATTATAGACCGAAAGGGGGGCATCAAATAAGAGTTGGCCACTCGAAAAGGAGCAGCTGGGAGACTTTTTCAGGCCATAAATCGAGGATTCCTCAGCAAGAGAGAGATTGGTAAGAAAACGAAGATGGCTGTATACCGCTCCACCTATGTCCCAGTCTTGACATATGGATGCGAGTCATGGGCAATGACTACAACCCACAAAAGCTAGATCCAAACCTCAGAAATGAGGTATCTGAGGAAGGTGGTTGAAGTAACAAGAAGAGACATGGTCAGCAACCAGACGATACATCAAGGCCTAAAATGCCACCCCCTGCAGACCCAAGTAGAACAGTCCCAACTAAGATGGTTTGGCCATGTCTGCAGAATGGGAGAAGATCGGCTACCACGTCAAGCATGGGAAACAAAGAGCCAGGGATCCAGACCCCCAGAGTCCGCTGGGAGGACAACATTAGATAATCTTTGAAGGACCGAGGACTAGAATGGAACCAGGCCAGGAGGAAGGCAGCCGATAGGATAGTCTGGCGCTCTCTCTTCCAAAGCTCTTCACCTCACGGTAGAAGGGGAACGACTAAGTAAGTATATATTGTCTTGTGAATGATAGTATGTGACTATATATAATGTAGTGTGTGGTAGTAATTGATAGTTTAACTTGTAGTGAGTGGTAGTAATTGTTGTGAATGAAACTAAGAGATCTCATAGCGTGCAGATAGCGATATTAAGCGATCCTATAGAATGTGAATGGTAGTAAATGACTGTAAGGTCCAGGTGAGCAATAAGACTAAGTCAAGTAACAGGTGAGACGAATTTCATATTCATTCGCCACATAAATATAAATTGCAGAACTGCATTATCCAAGTAGGATTATGTACTGTACTTAATTTACCATGTGTTGGATCATACAGACATTGAAGAGCGAACCCCCCCCCCCCTCCTTCCCATCTGGAGTTTTCAGAAAATACTTCTTTCCTCAAATACCAGAAATCCTGTTCAACACGAGAAATTTCGTGTACCGAACTGCATGAGTCTATATCTTTTTTTTTTTTTCAACGGGGCGATGGACTGAAACAGTTTTAGAACCACTGTCGTAAACTATCCATTTTTAAGTTTGTCACCTAAGAATATGTCGTCATGTCATAGTTTACGTTTATTGGCTTACATTATCCGTTTGATTTCTGGACAAGCAGGCAACGCCTGCTATGTTCGTACAACGGTATATACCTTGTGCAGTCTTCTTTAGTGTGTTTGAGGACTGATCATTTCGTTAATGTTCTCATCTTGTAACGTACCCCTGACTTTCATAAATGGGGGCTTGCGTAGAATAAAAGAATTGCAACGGCATGGCAAGATCGTTAATGTGAAACTGATGACAAGAACCAGACAAGTGCCACAAGGAACAAGAAATGTGAAGAAGACGTTGGAGATGAATTGGACACACATTGAGGAAACATGTTGATAGCAAGCATTGCCTGGTAGTCCTTGTTCTGGAATCTCTAGGGTAAGAGAGGTAGAGAGAGAAAGAGAGAGACCAAGGAACACATTGGGAAGAGAACTGGAGACTGACATGAAGTGAATGAAGAAGACAAGGAATGACCTTGACCTGATGGCACAGGACAGGAAAACTTGGCATAAGTTTGTTGAAAGCCTAATCTCCTGAGTGAGCTGAATGATGATGATGAATATTCCTGTGTGATCTGTCGTCGCCTCAACATCCTGTTTCCTACGGGTTCTATTTTTTCAACACTTGCCTAGCTATTTAGCTAAACATGGGTTTTCTTTGCTTTCTCTTAGTTTTTTTTTATATTATTAAATCTCTTACAACTTATGCAGTGTGGATTATCACCAGAATTTTATAACGTCAGCTTATCTCTTTCACGTTTTGTTGCATCTTTGGGCATTGTGACTGCGTGAACGAAAATAGGCAATGCGTGCTATTGGGATAAAAAAAACTGCCTTCGTTACGGATACACGGCCTTCGTCAGTGGAAAACGGATGACAACATAAGGGAATGAAAACGAGAACTAAGTTTAATACATAAGGAATAAGTACATATGATACAACTCGTAAATAAAAGTAGCGGGTGAAGCTCTCGGGAAAATCTGTTAAAACAAAATGGCCACTCGAACAGACCCGGATTAAGAAGTGGCGCGTGGAAATACAATCAAAAACTTGGAAGGAAATTTAAAATTAAAAAAAAGTGCAGCTTATAAGAAAAGAGGTTAGACGCGAAGAAACAAAATGGTAATGAAATTTGAAAAATAACAAACACGTAGATGTAGAAGGTCACCTCATTCAAAGAAGTGGTGGGTGTTAAAGTAGTCGGGTTTAAGGTATCCCATAAGGCAGATTATAAACTTTTTGTTCTGCATGTGTATGTGCGTGCGTGCGCATTTACATGTGAGTGTAAATGCAATAGTGTTGAATGTCTATTATTACTGATTGTGCTATTTTGAATATAACCAGTGTAGTTCCTGGACAAAGAAACAAAAGAACTACTGTTTCATTAGGCATGTCGAATGAGATAACTAATATGAGCCTGTGTATGAGCCAATCCTCATAATTTAAAACAAAATGTTACAAGAGCATATGAATTCTTTGGTGGAGGCTTTCTGCAAGGAGGCTAGCGTTAGTGGTGGCTCAGTGCTCCATTTGGTGCAAAATAAAAAAAAAGTAATGAATGATGATTTTGAGTATGATTTTACAACTGAGTTTTATCATCTTTTAAGTAATCATCATTCTTATGCATAATCACGTTTTTATTGCTTCTTTTCTTTTGAGTACTTCATTTGCTACACTAAATTTACCATCGCTATTTTTAACAGTGTGACCTTTGACCATCTCAGGTAGTCGAGAAGCTGCCTTTGTGTACGCTATATCCTCAGCAGGGGTCGTGCACGCTATCACGAGAGCGTGCAGCAGGGGTCAGCTGATGAACTGCGCCTGTGACCCCTCCAGAAAAGGATCAGGTCGGGACAAGAAGGGGGCCTTCGACTGGGGAGGCTGCTCAGATAATGTTCATTATGGCAGTACGTTTTCCAGAATGTTCATTGACGCTAAGGAAAGGAGGCAGAGAGATGGGCGTGCCCTGATGAACTTGCATAACAACAGAGCTGGAAGAAGGGTAGGATTTGTATGATGAATATTGAATGGAGAGTGGGGACCTGAAACTAGCAAAAATTATTGCAGCATTTTAAATTTTTTTTTATTTATTTGTTTTTTTTTTTTGGTTTTGTTTGTTTATTTATTTATTTTTTGAGGAATTTTATTGGCCAGTTTCTTGAAATTCACATTTTAAAAAATGATGTTGCAAAACACGTGGCAGAAACTGGTGTGTCAGCTGAACATTGTACATGTTACAAGGGGCCCACCAGAAAACTTACTGAACAGCTGTAAACTGAGCTTTTCATTTTAGTTGTGAATGTGACGAATATGTACCTTGGGTTAAGGTTGAAAATGCAGAATCATTTATATGTTACACTCGTTTCTGCTCGAGTTTATTGAACTTCTTAATCCGGTGAATAATTCTTGGACACCCTGTATTATATTCCTCTTAAAATTAATAAAATCCTTTCATTTAATAATTTAATACATTTTCATCTCCTACCACTTATCTAGGCGGTCAAGAAATTCCGGAAGCTGGAGTGCAAGTGTCATGGCGTTAGTGGATCCTGTACCATTCGCACATGCTGGTTAGCGATGCAAGAATTTCGATTGGTTGGCTCACACCTCAAAACTCGATACAACGGCGCTACACAGGTCATGATGAAACAAAATGGGGTCAGCTTAACAGTGGCCAACAAGAACCATAAAAAACCAACCCGTTCCGATCTCGTGTACTTGGAGACCTCGCCAGATTACTGTATTGAGAACCCAGAAGTTGGTGAGTCCTAGCGTACTTCCATGGTCACTAATGTTACTAATGAGAGCACAGTGGGGCAGAGTGGTTAGAGCCGATGGCTTCTCAGGGAAAACCTACCTAGTACAAAGCCTTATAGCGCCACCCTCAAGTCAGCCCAGCTGTAAATGGGTATTTAGCTCTGCTCTTACGTTGAAAAAGGTAAAGGTAGTCTCATAGAAGATACAGCCGAAGGGGGGTGGAGTGTTAGAGACTTTACTGTACTTGTAGTCCAGCATCGAGAGTGGGGTGACCAGTTCCCTTCTTCGCCGCCTTCCCTACCTCAAGAGTAGAGTGAGATACCGATTTACAGCTGGGTAGACTGGAGTGTGACGATACTGTGAATCAAATCCGACATTTTTTGCCGCGAGAGACCAGCGCTCTAACCACTGCCAATCGAACGCTCGCTCTAACGTTAGAGAAGGCTAAAGCAGCGAGGGCGGGAACCGCTCACCCCCCACCTCATAAAGCTGAGACCTAGTATAGTGAATCCCCTCTAACGTTTCACCTCCGTGCGGCAGTATCTGCTATGGGATACTTTACTGTTACTATCATTATCTCGAGAAGTGATAACTCTTCAACCTTTCCTTGTCCAGAAGTCACTAAGACAAACAAGACATCTTGATGAATCACTACGTAGCAAAATAACAAATATAATACACATTTTTTTTTTTAATTTTGTCTCGTTTTGGCGAGGCGAGTCCCGTTCAACCAAATCGGTTATATTAGGGCGCATGTTTGTCACGGGTTGCCTCCCCTTGCTCTGCAGTAGTGGTCCAACAGTGGCCAAAACTAGAGTACCTAATGTGAGTCTTCAAAGGTGTCTACCTTCGCACAAGATTACTCTTGGCAAAGTTGTAGATAGAAGGACCATGATGCTTTCACCTTGAGGGACTATTCACAAGATATTTCAGAAGTCAAGAACAATGCTGAATAAGTCCGAGCATGTTAACTTTGTATCTGACCCGCCGCCTTTTGTGAAGATGTATATTTGTATGATTTAGCTCGTTCAAGCCACCAGCTTAATTCAGCGAAGTTCCTCTTATTAGCTCGATATAGATGTATATATGAATACACACTAGAGGTTCTGAGTCATACATGTGCCTTTCGCTCTGTAATAATTAATTCAACTATGAATTTGTCAAAATCAACATATACAAATTTAACGATCAATTACTTTAATACTTGTAAGTAAATGTTCGTTGGTGATTTAAAAAAAAAAAAAGGTTTCTTGACATAAATTATTTAGGCTTGATGAATATAGGTAAATAAAGTTCAGTCGTGTTTGGCATGTTACAATTGCGACTTGCCAAAATGCTGAAGTGCCAATGCTGCTTTTCCGTAGATTCGTCTCTTTGGTGAGGGGCGCGTTTCCAGATCAGTTCAGGAAGTAACCTCTCCTGGTCAAGGCAAAAATCTCCAACTGTCGATCATAAGCTTCGAACCACAGTCTAGTAGTACAGCAAATGGTCTCTCCGGATCGTACCGCAAATAGTCGGGTCGCCTCGTACTGGTACCACAAACCCAATACTGGGATATCCTAGACTTCTGGCTCAGTAGAATAGTCTTGGCAACTTAATACAGATGCCTTGAACACACGTCTGGGGTATTATTTATATTTTAGAATCCCTCTGTGTCTTGTGAGTGGTCCTGTAGAATTCCGGGTTCCGTATTAATATTTGCGAGTTTTCTACAGATGTACAGAGATGCTCTTAATATGTTTTGTTCGGTCCTATAAATTCAGAATCCTGACTTTATTCTATCTTGGCTTTGTCTGGTCTGTCTACTTTCTGGAATGCAGTGCCGTATATCAAACTTTTTCTACGTTATATCGTAGGTTTCCGGCCCACGCTTTCACCTGGCGTTTTCGACAAACTCCCAAACATAGTGTTAAGTCATATTTTTATTAATGGGAGTTAAGTGTTAAAGACTCATATGGACGGGTCGGATTTTTGTTACAATCGCTAGTAAGCACGCTTTTAGTGATGAGATGATTTTTTTCAGTTGGGGGCTTTGTGCTCTGTAATTTTTGAGCATAGCTCAATCGGAGTCTGTGTCAGTCTTTTTTTAAAAAATATGATAAAGCAAGTTGTCGAATATTCTTAGTGTCAGTTTGGGGACAGACGGTTGAGCTGAACTGTAGTCTCACGCGGTTGGTCCGCTCAATTGTGTAATTTTTACTGAGTTGTACTGAGAGACGAAAATCTCGGGACAGGGTGTTGCTGGCAGGGCTTCGGGATGGCGGTCCCATCTCGCTAGTGTGTTCCAGGGTGTCTCTTTTGTAAAGGGGAGAATTTTGTGATATTGAAGATATCTTTTCGAGGCCATGGAGTATACCGCCCGCGAGTATTATTATTGATGAAGATACTCATACAAACCTTTGCTCCTAATGGATGTTTACCATGGTCTATTATGAAATAAGAGATACTGTAAGCTGCTTTGTTACGCAGCCTATTTTTTCCCCATTGGATTTACTTACTAGATATTTAAGATGTTGGAAATTTGTTCCTGAGGGTTTTTTTGTAACAGTGTACTGTGCTGAGGCCTGTGGTTTATGCAACCGATGTGACGGATATTTTGTACTTGATGTTGTATGATTATGCTGTGAACCGTTGATGCTCCATGATTTGTTATGAAATGTCGTCCCATGATGTCTACGTGAGTCTGTCGTAATAAACTGTATTACGTTACCACTCGTTCCAACATTCCCTGACTCCTATGTTTTGCTGTGGTGTGAGGTTCCAGTTTGTCCAGGTATGCCAGAACCCTTTAACATTCGCGTATGTTGACATCTACATATTCACACACCTGTCGGCCATTCGTAAGCCCGACCTATGCTGATTGCCTTTCATCAGCGATTACATTAACAGTTTCCTCCTACCCCACTTACGTATCTTTAACATAAAGTGTGTGGCCCCAAACTGTTGGTGGTAACACATAGTGATTGTTTATTCGCGCCTCAAATGCCAGCTAATACATTCAAAGTACATGGTATGATAGAGTAGTGCTTATGGGATTTCCTGTGTGACTCATACGTTTGAGAATTTGTACAGTCATCCTCCGTATATGGAGTTGTGATATCCGTAAAATGTTGTCAAAGTTACTTATTTCACACTTCCTGCCCCCTCTTCAAAATGTCTTCTAAGATTGCGTTTATCTATAATCACCTAAACTAAGTAATTCGGAAGTCTGATTACTTAGTTTATCAGACTCTGCCGATCTCTTGTATCACCTGACTTGTCGCAACCCGACTGCCTGTCCAGACAAATCGTGGCCAATACAATTAAACCCGTATCGCAAGTCCATTCTACTGTTGGATCGGAAGTGATTATGCAGTCTTGAACAAATACTTTGTGCTCGCATTTACCTGGAGTCAATGTGGTATTATCATGTTTAGTTATTCAATTACTCTCTCAGGGATGGGCGATTGTTTGGCCCTGTGATGCATCGAAGCGTGAAACGTGAACAATGATAGTAGGAAAATTGGTAACAATTCTGAGTAGAGGATAGAAACGAAATTATGTGTGTTAAATATGCCGAAATAATCGATAATAAAGACGATGAGAGGAAATTACGAAAAAGCAAACGAGCTGCATTGTTAAATGTCCAACCATAAAAGACCATCAGGTCTGGTTTTACTAAAATAATAAAAGACATTTTCTATCATTAATATAGAACATTTTACACTAAGCAACGTTAATCATATTATTCAAGCATTACCTTGAAGCTCTCAACTATCATAGGCGTTGAGAGTTCGAAGAAGCCGCACGTCTGTCCCGACAGGTATCTGGTTGATCCTACTAGTAGTCATATGTTTTTCTCAAAGATTAAGCCATGCATGTCTAAGTTCACACTGTCTCACGGTGAAACCGAAAATGGCTCATTAAATCAGTCTAGGTTCCTTCTGCCATGAAAAATAACAGTACAGGACTATTTCGAGGTCCCGTAATTGGAATAAGTACACTTTAAACCCTTTAACGAGGATCTATTGGAGGGCAAGTCTTGTGCCATGAGTAGCGGTAATTCCAGCTCCAATAGCGTATATAGACATGAGGTTTAGCATATGTATGTGTTCTGGTGCCAGACTGTATCGGCTGCGCCGTTCCTCTGGACTTACCAGCAGAGGCATGCTGCATGGGCAACAGCTTGACCTCTTTATCCAAGCGCTCTTTCTCGTGCCCACCGAGACATCGTTTCGGGGACGCGTTCCTGTAGTCAGTAATGACTTACAGGGATACAAACTAGCATAAGCCTTCGACAAAGTCGTACCATTTCCTCCTAACCTGTGCCATCAGCTACAAACCCGTCCATGTCTTCTTTTTCCCTGTCCGAAGTGTTACCTGGGCCCGAAAGGGGAGCAATGAATAGTAACACTGTAATATAGCAAGCAGGTCGTAAAAGACTTAAGTACAGTTTGGCATGAAGCCGGCTGCTCTATACTGTAGAAACTTTAAGCTATAAAAACCTTAGCACATATGGACAGATCAACCAATGTAATCAACTTAAATTCTGTTCATATTATATTTATAAAAAAATTCTCTATTCATCCATTTATCACCATTTAGCTCCCCAAGGAGCATAGGCCTTAATACAAAACAAATGACAAGTCCTCCTGTCACGTGCCATCCGCTCAATGTCTTTCGATGTCATCCGCACCCCTTTCTTTCTGTCTCCAGTTCTCTTCTCCGTGTTTTTCCCCGATCTACTTTTACTTCTACTTTTACTTCTACTTCTACTTTTACTTCTACTTTTACTTCTACTTCTACTTTTACTTCTACTTTTACTTCTACTTCTACTTTTACTTCTACTTTTACTTCTACTTTTACTTCTACTTTTACTTCTACTTTTACTTCTACTTTTACTTCTACTTTTACTTCTACTTTTACTTCTACTTTTACTTCTACTTTTACTTCTACTTTTACTTCTACTTTTACTTCTACTTTTACTTCTACTTTTACTTCTACTTTTACTTTTACTTCTACTTTTACTTCTACTTTTACTTCTACTTCTACTTTTACTTCTACTTTTACTTCTACTTCTACTTTTACTTCTACTTTTACTTCTACTTTTACTTCTACTTCTACTTTTACTTCTACTTCTACTTTTACTTCTACTTCTACTTCTACTTCTACTTTTACTTCTACTTTTACTTCTACTTTTACTTCTACTTCTACTTTTACTTCTACTTTTACTTCTACTTTTACTTCTACTTCTACTTTTACTTCTACTTCTACTTTTACTTCTACATCTATTTCTACTTTTACTTCTACTTCTACTTTTACTTCTACTTTTACTTCTACTTCTACTTTTACTTCTACTTCTACTTTTACTTCTACTTCTACTTTTACTTCTACTTCTACTTCTACTTTTACTTCTACTTCTACTTTTACTTCTACTTTTACTTCTACTTTTACTTCTACTTCTACTTTTACTTCTACTTTTACTTCTACTTTTACTTCTACTTTTACTTCTACTTTTACTTCTACTTTTACTTCTACTTCTACTTTTACTTCTACTTTTACTTCTACTTCTACTTCTACTTCTACTTCTACTTCTACTTTTACTTCTACTTTTACTTCTACTTCTACTTTTACTTCTACTTTTACTTCTACTTTTACTTCTACTTTTACTTCTACTTCTACTTTTACTTCTACTTTCACTTCTACTTCTACTTTTACTTCTACTTTTACTTCTACTTTTACTTGTACTTTTACTTCTACTTCTACTTTTACTTCTACTTCTACTTCTACTTTTACTTCTACTTTTACTTCTACTTTTACTTCTACTTCTACTTCTACTTTTACTTCTACTTTTACTTCTACTTCTACTTCTACTTCTACTTTTACTTCTACTTTTACTTCTACTTTTACTTCTACTTTTACTTCTACTTCTACTTCTACTTCTACTTCTACTTCTACTTTTACTTCTACTTCTACTTTTACTTCTACTTTTACTTCTACTTTTACTTCTACTTCTACTTCTACTTCTACTTTTACTTCTACTTCTACTTTTACTTCTACTTCTACTTCTACTTTTACTTCTACTTTTACTTCTACTTTTACTTCTACTTTTACTTCTACTTCTACTTCTACTTCTACTTCTACTTTTACTTCTACTTCTACTTCTACTTTTACTTCTACTTTTCCTTCTACTTTTACTTCTACTTCTACTTTTACTTCTACTTCTTCTTCTACTTTTACTTCTACTTCTACTTCTACTTCTACTTCTACTTTTACTTCTACTTTTACTTCTACTTCTACTTTTACTTCTACTTCTACTTTTACTTCTACTTCTACTTCTACTTCTACTTTTACTTCTACTTCTACTTCTACTTTTACTTCTACTTCTACTTTTACTTTTACTTCTACTTTTACTTCTACTTCTACTTCTACTTCTACTTTTACTTCTACTTCTACTTCTACTTTTACTTCTACTTCTACTTTTACTTCTACTTTTACTTCTACTTTTACTTCTACTTCTACTTCTACTTCTACTTTTACTTCTACTTTTACTTCTACTTTTACTTCTACTTCTACTTTTACTTCTACTTCTACTTCTACTTTTACTTCTACTTCTACTTCTACTTCTACTTCTACTTTTACTTCTACTTTTACTTCTACTTTTACTTCTACTTCTACTTCTACTTCTACTTTTACTTTTACTTCTACTTCTACTTCTACTTCTACTTTTACTTCTACTTCTACTTTTACTTCTACTTCTACTTTTACTTCTACTTCTACTTCTACTTCTACTTTTACTTCTACTTCTACTTCTACTTCTACTTCTACTTCTACTTCTACTTCTACTTCTACTTCTACTTTTACTTCTACTTCTACTTTTACTTCTACTTTTACTTCTACTTCTACTTTTACTTCTACTTTTACTTCTACTTTTACTTCTACTTCTACTTCTACTTCTACTTTTACTTCTACTTCTACTTTTACTTCTACTACTTCTACTTCTACTTCTACTTCTTCTACTTCTACTTCTACTTCTACTTCTACTTCTACTTCTACCACTACTACTACTACTTTTTACTTTTACTTTTTCTACTTTTACTTCTACTTCTACTTTTACTTCTACTTCTACTTTTACTTCTACTTTTACTTCTACTTCTACTTCTACTTTTACTTCTACTTTTACTTCTACTTTTACTTCTACTTTTACTTCTACTTCTACTTTTACTTCTACTTCTACTTCTACTTCTACTTCTTCTACTTCTTCTACTTTCTCTTCTACTACTTCTACTTCTACTTCTTCTACTTCTTCTACTTCTACTTCTACTTCTTCTACTTCTACTTCTACTTCTACTTCTTCTACTTCTTCTACTTCTACTTCTTCTACTTCTTCTACTTCTTCTACTTTTACTTCTACTTCTACTTCTTCTTCTTCTTCTTCTACTTCTACTTCTACTTCTTCTACTTTTACTTCTACTTCTACTTCTTTTACTTCTTCTACTTCTACTTCTACTTCTACTTCTTCTTCTTCTACTTCTACTTCTTCTACTTCTTCTACTTTTACTTCTACTTCTACTTTTACTTCTACTTCTACTTCTACTTTTACTTCTACTTCTACTTTTACTTCTACTTCTACTTTTACTTCTACTTCTACTTTTACTTCTACTTTTACTTCTACTTTTACTTCTACTTCTACTTCTACTTCTACTTCTACTTTTACTTCTACTTTTACTTCTACTTCTACTTTTACTTCTACTTCTACTTTTACTTCTACTTCTACTTCTACTTCTACTTTTACTTCTACTTCTACTTCTACTTTTACTTCTACTTCTACTTCTACTTTTACTTCTACTTTTACTTCTACTTTTACTTCTACTTCTACTTCTACTTCTACTTCTACTTTTACTTCTACTTCTACTTTTACTTCTACTTTTACTTCTACTTTTACTTCTACTTTTACTTCTACTTCTACTTTTACTTCTACTTTTACTTCTACTTCTACTTCTACTTCTACTTTTACTTCTACTTTTACTTCTACTTTTACTTCTACTTTTACTTCTACTTTTACTTCTACTTCTACTTTTACTTCTACTTCTACTTTTACTTCTACTTCTACTTTTACTTCTACTTCTACTTTTACTTCTACTTCTACTTCTACTTTTACTTCTACTTTTACTTCTACTTCTACTTTTACTTCTACTTTTACTTCTACTTCTACTTTTACTTCTACTTCTACTTTTACTTCTACTTCTACTTTTACTTCTACTTCTACTTCTACTTCTACTTTTACTTCTACTTCTACTTTTACTTCTACTTCTACTTTTACTTCTACTTCTACTTTTACTTCTACTTCTACTTTTACTTCTACTTCTACTTCTACTTCTACTTTTACTTCTACTTTTACTTCTACTTCTACTTTTACTTCTACTTTTACTTCTACTTCTACTTTTACTTCTACTTCTACTTCTACTTCTACTTTTACTTCTACTTTTACTTCTACTTCTACTTTTACTTCTACTTTTACTTCTACTTCTACTTCTACTTTTACTTCTACTTCTACTTTTACTTCTACTTCTACTTTTACTTCTACTTCTACTTCTACTTCTACTTCTCTTAGTCTGGGAATTCAAGAAAAGGGACAACCTTGTAATGCTATTAACGGTTTTCCTCAACAGTTTTTATTACCTGGATTATCCTCAATAGCGTACTCTACTTTGTGAGTTAAATTAACTGATACAAATTTGACTGGAGTATGACGGATAGATAAGAAATATTCCTAGAATCGAAAAGAACAGCTAAACCGCAAAAACTATCATGTGAAATTAGCGGACTATGTACTCAATATAAACGTGACGTTTCGCTCGGAAAAAATAAACTAAATAGTTCATTGCATTGGACTATGGTAAATATTCTCATAGCTCAAGACAAAGTTGGCAGCTTTCTTTGCAGGCGTCAACTACACCGATTTAGACTTCTCATCCACTCAGTCCACGATGACCAAGAGAAAGGTCATTGGTGAAAGTAGGGGTCCTTGTTCATGAATAAAACATGCACACGGAAATAACATGACTTAAAAGAGTCCTCAAAGAGTTTTTATCCGTGCGGTGTAGTTTGTTGTAGATTTCGTATGGGCATTGTTCGTTCGTTTGAACCCCCGGGATTTGAGTTTTTACTCTTTACCATTGCGGAATTTGGGGATAAGTTTTTGGGCTTTCTTGCAACCCCAGAGGACTTTCACAGCACAGTGGGCTCTATATTGGTGGAGGTCACATCAGATCCACTAATTTACGGGAGATGCAGTACCACGAGTTGAATGGGGCTGTCCCCTAGGTACCTTATAGTCCAAGCAAACGCAGAGTTCCCTAAAGTGAAAATTATAATGTGCAAAAACATCTTTGTTAATAGAGGTAAGAAAGAGAGCTCTTCGACGTTATTTCGAGCCAGTACTGTCATATGAAAGCGAGTCTTGTGTAATCATAAACAAGTAAGAAAATCTCTTGAGGTCATAAAGATCTGGTTTAACAGAACAATCTTACAAATACCCCGGCCGGCGAAAAAACACAAAACAAAACCAAATGAGAATGTCCTGGAAGAAAGCAAACCAATTTTCTTGGGCGTCTTATGATAAGACGAGAGCTTGTTATTGTTAATCAGAATCGACGTCATTGCACTCCGGGCAAACCCATAGATGCTCAGTCTCCCGCAGCAAATGTCGAAGGGTATGAATGCTAATTGTTCCTGTTGCGCACTGGTTGTATACACGACGGATGCGTCTTCTCATACGTCCATCCATGCTGGTCTTCCGTTTGATGCCAAATTCCAGCAGTCTTAGCCTTGATGATTCATCGATTGCAGTGTCATTCTCTAATAGACGAACATGAATTGCCCTCAGTATTTCTTCCTTATCCATGGCCAATGCACCTTTTATGGGTGCTCTTGAAGCTAGTCTGTCAGTTCTTTCATTACCACGTACCCCGGCATGACCAGGACAGTAGATCCATATCAGTTCTTGAAGATTTGATGCTTCTATGGAGGTTTTTCATTCATGTCGAAGCCAACCATTTTGGACCTTTAGAAGCATGGACTGTAAGTCTGATACAATAACTGCCTTTGTTAATAAAGTCTCAGACAGCCATCGTAAGGCAGCAGTATCTGCCTCTACCTCCATTCTCATGCTAGAGGTTTTTATCAGGTAAGCCCCGCTATGTTCAGCGACGGTTCTGCCCTTTTCTCTAGCAGAGAAGCCCCACCCTGATTTATTACCACAGATTACAGACCCATCAGTATACACAATGGCATCATCATCCCCAGCATTATCATTTATAAGCTGAAAAGCTTTTTTTTTTTTTAAATCAAAATGGAGCTTGAATATAATGTAACAGCAGACAAGACTGTAGGAAAAAGAACGACAAAGGAAATACCCAACAGTTTAAAATCATGGTATGGAAAGAAGTCAATAACAGAACTGATAAAAATCATTGGAAACAGGAAGTTGTGGAGAGACATGGTCACAGACGCCTACTGACGTGGTACTTGAAAAATAAGAAGTTGCATATAAAGCTGATTCGTATATATTATGCATGTAAAAAGATTAGAAAGGAGAGGTTATTCATAAGATTTTCTCAGCCTAAAACTTTTTTTTCGCCCCGCAAGACTTTAAGGCGCTAGAAAAAATCTTCTACTGCAGACCCGCCAATACTTCATTCAGCGACCACTCTACATTTTCCAATTACGTTGACACTCGAAGCATTCTCAAAATAAGAAATTAACTATGCATAATGCTCACTTGGGGGCCAAACAAGCACGGAAATGGAGATGGCAAGAAGATCAGCGTTCCTTCACCCTAACACAAACTCGCTTCATTGTGGCTGTTAATCGAATGACAAAACACCTAACAGCGGGAACAATTATCTACCGTTGGCGCTGCTGTCATGTCGGCGATTGACTGGCTTATTCAACCACGTGACACGTTTAGAACAAGATTGATTTTACGACATCAGCGCCAGCAGCCGTGGAAGATTGCGATAGAAATAGTGCGCGTAGGCGCTTTGTGTCCTCTGTATGGCTTTACTAGTGTGAGCGAAAACTATATGTATATATTAATTTATGCAGCAGTAAATGCTGCTTCCAGATGTACATTTTCCACATTCTCCCCCCCCCCCCCCCTTAAAAAAAAAAAAAAAAGCTTTGTGTTAATTTTGAATGAAATTGCGTGGTTTTCCGGCGTTCAGTACAAAGCTGTTTCTGGACCCAGTATGAGTGTTTTCCCCTGCAAACTTAGACATTGCTGTACACAGCCGTCGGAAACCAGTCCATCCTGCTCTAGTGGTAGATCACAGTGGATGATTTGGTAGATTGTTTGGTGACTGCGGAAAAAAATATATATATAATTAGTCATTTGTCTTTTCTTTGGTTTTTTTTTTTTAGTGTGTTTTGTTACTTATGGTTTCCACGTGTCTAACGTGTGCTGACAGGTTTACGTGTACTGTGAAAGGGGAAATGTTGAAGAGAGGTTGAAGAAAGGTGATAGGTTGAAGAAAGGTGAAAGGTTGAAGAACGGTGAAAGGTTGAAGAAAAGGGAATGGTTGAAGAAAGGGGAAAGGAACAAACTGAATACAGGAGAAATGGTGCAATCTTCAGAACAAGATAGGAATCCTAGACCATAATTCTTTGTTGTTATTTCTTGACGAGTTAATTCCTAGTATAAAATAAATATAATGGGGCTCAAATATAAACGACGAGCTTTGCATGTAGGTTGAATAGAGCGTGCCTTGTGAATTGAAAGAAAAGATCCTAGAAGATTTTTACAAAATATGATCTAACTTATCGACATATTTATTCGAAATAGCTACTTTATTGCAACTATTTTGTACAGCAAAACACAGATGTAATCAATATTTCCATATTCTGGCTATACTTGTTGGCTGTATCATGATTGTACGTTCTATGCATCTCCGCTTTTTTTCTTTAACCTGAGGCTCCTCAAACTGAGTTTCCGATTGGCAGAGTGGCTAGGTCGCTGGCCTCTCGCGGCAAAGGTATCGAGTTCGAAACACGGCGGCGTCACACTCAAGTAAATGGGTACCTGGCTCTGCACTTAAGTTAAGGAAGGCAAAGGAAGCGAAGAAGTGAACTAGTCACCCAACCTCTCGAAGTATAGTGGTCTCTAACACTTCACTCCCCTACGACAGTATCTGCAAGGAACTATCTACTTTCCTACCATTGTCATACATTATGGCCATGAAGAAACATGGTGTCACAGCTGCAGAAGAGGTTGACAGTACATTAGTTTTTTTTTATATTTTTCTCCTCTATGGTCCAGCATTTTTCCTCACCGCATGCCTCAGTCCCCGTATAATGTTCCTTTAAAGTAAAGAAAAAATTGTAAAAGTATTTCCATTTCATAAAGATATTGTGACAACTTTAACGTCTGTTCCGAGAGGGAACAGAGAGTAAAAACAAAAGTTTAAAACCAAACAGCACGGAGACATTGGTAATGTTCATCTCAAAAACAAAACTGAAGTATCTCAAATCTTTCCTTGCTGTCTTATTCTAGTTAGTTTCTTTGCTTTTATATTTCTTTCTATTTCATATAATACTTTCCATCAGGGCCGGCTTTACCATTAGGAAAACTTGGTAATCGCCTTTGGCTGAAAATTTTTTTATAGGGAGGTGGAGAATGGGCGTGAAATCGAGTAAAATTTTTAAAAGTGGTACAACGAGAAAAATCATAATTCCGAGGGAGAGAAACAAAAATGTTTTTATTTTCTCAGGCCCTGTTACACCATTGTAAAGAAGCATAATATCCATGCACATATTTTTTTATTAGCACATGTGCTTGAGTGTAAGGTAAAGGTAAAGGATCCCGTTACACGCCCGTTGAGGCATATTGGGAATATGGTGTTAGGCCCATATTTTCTTGACCATCGGCACACTAGGGGTGATGTGGTCAGCATCACATCGGCCGCCTTAACCTTCCCAGAGCTGCTCTGGTACCCAGTTGGGGCTGGGTCACCAGGAGCCGTTTGCGGCCTAAAAAAATCCCACCTCATCTGGGAATCGAACCATAGACCACTGAGCTAGGAAGCCAGTGCACTAACCACTATGCTACCGCGGCTGTGCTGCAGTGTGCGTGTTGTTTAATTTATCTGGATTTTGTTGAGGTGTTTGAACTCTTGTGACAAGACACGCAGCTTTCAGCCTAGACAAAGGTTAAATCAGAACGCTTTTGTCATTCACAAATAAGTTAACTATGGCATCTCAAGTGTAAAGTTAAAGGCAGTCAAATAGCAGACACTATCGTAGCGGAGCGAATAGCAATAAACATCGTGTCCCTAATATATACATGACACAAGTTTCTTCATTGCATGATTGACTGTCAGTCAAAACAACTGTCCAATTCATGTTTATAGCTTGCTGAATAAGGCTGCCTTAACTCTGTAAGTCCCAAAAGCTGATATACAAGGTATATCGTACTTCCTTCCAGATCCATTTGACCCTTACTTACTTACTTACTTAGTCGTTCCCCTTCTACCGTGAGGTGTAGAGGTTTGGAAGAGAGAGCGCCAGATCATTCTATCAGCTGTCTTCTTCCTGGCCTGGTTCCATTCTAGTCCTCGGTCCTTCAAAGATTGTCTAATGTTGTCCTCCCAGCGGACTCTGGGTCGTCCTGGAGGTCTGGATCCCTGGCTCTTTGTTTCCCATGCTTGTCGTGGTAGCCGATCTTCTCCCATTCTGCAGACATGGCCAAACCATCTTAGTTGGGACTGTTCTATTTGGGTCTGCAGCGGATGGGATTTAGGCCTTGACGGATCGTCTGGTTGCGGACCATGTCTCTTCTTGTTACTTCAACCACTTTCCTCAGATACCTCATTTCTGAGGTTTGGATCTGGCTTTTGTGGGTTGTAGTCATTGCCCACGACTCGCATCCATATGTCAAGACTGGGACATAGGTGGAGCGGTATACAGCCATCTTCGTTTTTTTACCAACCTCTTTCTTGCTGAGGAATCCACGATTTATGGCCTGAAAAAGTCTCCCAGCCGCTGCTTTTCGAGTGGCCAACTCTTCTTTGATGCCTCCCTTTCGGTCTATAATAGCTCCGAGATATTTAAAGTGGTCGACCTGCTCCAGGACCTGTTCTCCCAACTTAATCTGATGTTTTCTTTCTTCTCGTGATATCACCATGGATTTTGTTTTAGAGCTGCTTATGACCATCCCTCTCTTCTCCAGCTCTTCCTTCCAGACTTGCAGGTTGGATTGGAGATGTGCCTCTGATTTAGCAATCAGGGCAACCTTATCAGCAAATGCCAGCTCCGAAATATAGACCTGTCTCATCTTCCAGTACCCCACTGAATACTTTCTTGTTCTCTCCTTACATGCCTTGATGACATCGTCCATGAGGAGTATGAAGAGGTAAGGTGATAGGATATCACCTTGTCTTACACCAGTGGTGGTCCTGAACTCTTCTGACTTATGGTTTGCTGTCCTCACATAATTTCTGCAAGACTTGTAGAAGCTCTGTAAAGCATGAATCAGAGGTGCTGGAATATTCTTCCTTGCCAAACAGTCCCAAAGTTTGCTCCAGGTGACATTGTCAAACGCCTTTTCCAGATCTATGAAACAAAGATGGATCTCACTCTTATACTCAAGGGCCTTTTCACTCAGCTGTCTGAGTGTGAAGATTAGGTCTTGAGTACTTCGGTTTGCTCGGAATCCGCACTGGACCTCATCCAATTGTGGCTCAGCTAGGCGTCGGAGTCTCTGCTCTAGGATTCTAGAGTAGATTTTACCAGGGACACTGAGAAGGGATATGCCTCTATGGTTTCCACATTTTCGATTGTCACCCTTTTTGAAAATTGGTGTTATGATGGCAATCTCCCAATCCTTTGGTATGGTCTTGTTGCACCATGCTGCCTGTAGGACCTTTAAGAGTAATAGGTCGCCTGATGCTCCCATGTACTTAACCATTTCTGGTGTTATACCATCATGCCCTGCTGCTTTGCCCATCTTGATTTTCTCTAGTGCTGCCCTCAGTTCTTCCATCTTTATGTCATCTTCACCATCATTGGTTTTCTCTTCTGTGCTAGTGGTTATCATTTCTGATGCTTCACCATGCTCACCATCCAGGAGTTCTGAGAAATATTCTTTCCATCTTTCCATTACTTCCTTCGGGGCAGTAAGCAATTTGCCTTGCTTGTCCTTTATAAATTTGAGAGGGCATTGTTTTTCTTTCCTCATGTTCTTTAGGGTCTTATAGAACAATTTCTGGTTTTCTTGTGCATCTTTTTCTAGCTTTTCTCCAAATTCTTCCCAGGACTTCTGTTTTGCTGCTAGCACTTTGTTCTTTGTTTCTGTTCTGAGTGTCACATATTCTCTATATTTTTCCATTTGTCCTGTTGTGTTTTTAGCTCCTAAGTATTGTTTCCATGCCATTTTCTTCTCTCTTATTTTCTCTTTGACTTCCTCTGTCCACCAAGGTGTCCTCTTTCTCTGGTTCCCAAGTTGGACTTCACCGCATGCTTCTGCAGCAGCTGTCTTTATGATATCCTTGAATTTATTTCAGAGGGTTTCCAAGTCATCAGGTCGTTCTTTTGTGTTGCTCACTGCTGTAGCAATAAGCCCCTGATATCTGGTCTTAATTTCTGGCTCTCTCAGCTTGTAGGTCCTAATGCTCATTTCTCCTGCTCGTTTACTTGGTTTCTTGCGTGATGTTGGGCAGTTCCTAGGCTGAGCAACTCTTTCAGTTGTTCGTTTGATTGTTAGCAGGTAGTGATCACTTCCAATCTCTGGCCCCCTCCAGACTCTTGCATCTCGGACATATCTGAATGAGCTTCTCCGATCAATGGCATAGTCGATCACTGACTTCTCATTCTTGGTTGGTTCACATCTAGTGTATGCATGTATGCGCTTATGGGGGAACTTTGTGTTTGTAATGATGTGGTAAAGTGGGATGTTATAAATATTTATAGGGGACTTAGTGTACTGACTGAGATCAGCTGTGAAGGTTTCTGTATCTAATAAGTGTGGTGTATTACAGATAACCTTACTTTGCTACCACATTTATACCTCAGTCAGACTTATTCTGGAATATTGTGATGACTACGTTGAATGTCTTGGGTTATGATAATAATGAAGTGTATGTTCACAACAACCAACAGACAGATAAACAATTTAATTTAATCCACAACACTTTACAACACTGTGACACTCACCTACATATAACACTCTATAAGACTATCTTAATAAGTCAAGGGTAACTTTTAAAAATATGTATTAATTCCTTTCAATAATAGATATCCTGATTCAACTACAAAGTAAACCAGGAATCACAATCAAATGTAATCACAAGTTGTATGTACACAATTTATAGATAGGATCTTTGTATTGACATATATTATTATTGCAATATGTGTGTAAGTTGTGCGGTGGTACTATGAGGTAATACTGGCTTGTCAAGCTAAGTTGTTGTTTGTCATCATGACTTCAAGTGTTTGTTTCTGGTGGAAATAATATTGGTAAGGTTCACAGTTTCTTTTGATTTGAAACAAATAAATGTCCCTCTTGAATTAAGGTAAAGTCACTTTTAGAGGGGGTTTATACACAAGATTGAGCTGCTCTGGCCACGAACTCTTAACTTCTGTGTGGGCGGCAGGAAACAGTCTCCACTGCTCGCTTGCTTCACCGTTTCCTTGAGAAACAATACTGGTCGCTATCTAGACCAAGGAGTATGCTACCAGCCTCTGGATTCAGCAAAACTCAGACCAGGTGCTGCTTCAATACGTTAGTACCACGGTCCCTGAAACAAGAAGGTTGTACCTCCTACTTCAGAACTAATTTATAATCTATTTCCACACTGAAGCACAATACATAACAAACACTGAGTTCAGCGCTGTAGGCCAACTGTTAGCTTCTCATGAACAATATACACCAGTATTCCTCTCCCTAATGGTTACAACGCCTCTGCAATTTCAGCTGTAATTCCTTCTATTCAATAAGATAGGTGTCATAGTACTATTTGGCAATCCCATATATGCCTATGCAGTTATACTCCTCTCCGACAAGTTTTGTTCCGGGGGGAGCAGTATCTAGGCCTTTCCTCATGTTTGCTACTGAACCACACACAATACATACATAAATTATCAATTCACATTCAATTTTCATCTAAAAGATATCACATATGTCAAGCTTACCACAATTCACTGAAATATTAAACAAATACGTTGACTGGCGATGGGTTATGGCACAATTCCGATCTGCCTCTGTCCCAGGCTTTCACTAGAAAAATTATGAACTGGATCTCAACGCACTTGCTTCTACACAGTTTAATTTCAAAAAGTGGCACTGAACAGACGCTCCTAATTGACTATATCAACTGGTCTAGCCAATAAGACCATGTTTACAAAAGCATTTGAAAAAATTTACCTTTCCTACGTTCCCCCTAACAACCAAAAATAGTATTTGCAGTCGACTAATCATGTTTCGCCTTACATATAATTCTAACCAATCAAATCGGATTTAACGTAGTGGCCTCATTCCCCTAAAGCAGTGAGCAAACATGATCCTGTGCTGTCAGACAGCACCCCTATAATATTTTGGCTATAATTTGTTAATTACTAGACTATGTGCATAACACTTAACATATTCTTTGTCAGCAAGTCCTAAGGCACCCAAATATATAAATTTAATGGGGCTAAGTGGCTCCGTTCAAAATATGTATTCTAGGATAGTCGTGTATTTGTTTTTTTTATTTTTTATTGTTTTAGAACCGCCACCTGTCCTGCCTTTTCGACTGTTCTGTCAGACTAATGTCAGGATTTCAGACATAAAACAGTAGAATGTCATGTTTCCTAATAAGCATTAAGCATGTTTTCAAAACCTAATCGTGTATTGGTAGTGTTTTTTGTCACTGTTTATTTGAAAAAAAGTTAGTGCTTCATGCCTTACGCGTGGGATTGGCGTTACTATTAATCGCGAGACTGTGGTAGTATTGCATGCGTTTCTCTGTCTCTCTCTCTCTCTCTCTCTCTCTCTCTCTCTAAGGCCGTCTGTCTTTTCATTACGCAGTGTATATAATGACATTAATGCTAGTATTATATCTAGGTCATTAAGCAGTGTGCGTATCTCAAGGTTTTCTAAGAAACACAGTACCGGTTTTTTTTTTTTTTTGAAACGCGTGTAGTTGATGCAGTAGGCTTTACCAGTAAACGTGAAAGCGTTACAATTTTGCAGACGGAGCATAAAAAGGGGTTTTTCTTGTTCCGCCATTACGGTGGTATACACGCTGGCGTATGCCATTGAGAAAGCACTGGTCTTTCACCATTCTTCTTTCCTTTTATTGAATTAATTCGTTAGGCTTTACATTTACTTTTTAATTTAGATATGTGGATTTAGAATGTTTCACGACAAATGATCAGATTCTGCTCACTGCAAAATCTAAGGAGTCGCTTTCCATTGTCATTGAGAGTATCTTCTCCATATCTTCCGATAACTCCACCCCATCTAGCATGGTCATTTCCAACTCTGGCATTAAAATCTCCGAGCATAATAACTTCATCTAGGCAGTCATCCACTGTCCTTTGAAGCAGCTCGAAGAATTCCTCCTTGACCTCTGCTCTCTCATCCTCATTTGGCCCATACACTATGACCAGGTTGACTATGGTTTCTCCTTCTTTTAGTTTTACAACCATAATGCGCTCCGAGACAAAGTTCCATCCCTTGATACTATCTTTTTGATTTTGGACCACAATGCAACCCACGCCCCCTTTAGCTCTTTCAGATATGGGTACACCACTGTAGAGCAACGTGTTGCCATCGAGATCCATGACTCCTTGTCCTTTTTTCTTCGTTTCCGTTATAGCCAGGATTTCTAGTTTTGCTTTCCTTATCTCTTCCACCAGCTCCTCTTCCTTCCCATTTATACTTCTTGTGTTCCAAGTTCCATAAGTCGTAGTCCGTAGTCTGTTCCAGTTCGTCGCCTTTAGAATCAGTCCGGTTTTCTCTCTTGTATTGCTCGTAATCATAGTTTAAGACAAACAGGTGATTGGCCTGTTGTGCCTTTGCATGGTGGAGGGGCTGCCTCCTTACGGCCTCCATGCAGGCCGCCCTCCTCCTTTTTCATCCGGGCTTGGTACCGGCATAGGCGGAGTTTCCATTTGACCCAATGAACGTTAAATCGGCTTTTGTATCTTTTGATCCTTTCTAGAGCTGTTTTCTAATTTAAACAACCCAAAACGTCATTTCTAACAGGAAGTACTTTCATTTTAAATACCTCGTATTTATGCATATGAACATTAAAAAATGTTTTTTTCCACACAACAACAATAAAAAAGCACTGGGGTGGCCATTTTTGTTTGGGCCAAACACCCAGCTTTTTGCTTGGGACTGAAAGAGTTAACTAGTTTCAAGCGAAGCTACTTATTTGACAGAAATCTGCTTTGCGTGATCTGGTAACCCAAACGGAGCTAACCTGCTTGTCTGTGTTTGGGATAACCAATCAATACCTTTCATCTCCACATGAAGCAATGTTGTGTCTGTTGTTGTTTCTGTTGTTGTTTCTGTTGTTGTTTCTGTTGTTTCACTAGGGCTGCTGGGCTTCTTGCTCTTTTGCAGCCAATACCAAGTTGAAGAGTCCTGGGTATTATCTACACTGTAGATCTAGGCTTTTTCTGTAGTTTTTCTGCTATTCCGAAATGTGTTTAAGTTGAAGGGTCTTCGCATCTGATTCCAAGCTAGGAAACAGCTTGTCATACTGTGCAATCCTCGCCATCCAAGAGAGCTTTCCATATATGCAGAGCTAAAATACTATACTCTGGTCCTACAAAGAGATACTGAACAGCTCCCTGTCGTAGATTTTTGATAGGGAAATTAAGACTTGGGTTGGTCCCTTCTGGATAGGTTAGAATGAGTGATAGCCTCAGTGAGATGTGATAATAGAAATAGAGTTCCACGAGTGAGATGGTAGAAATTTATAGATGGTGTACTGTTCGTGTGTGACCAATATAATCACTATTTACACATGTGTCTTCATGAATGGTTCCATGCAGCACTACGGTGATCAGGTTAGTTCACGTAGCCATAACCGCTGCAGGAAAATCTGTCATCTTCGTCGATACAAAACACGACACTAGCATATCGAAGCACCCAAAAGTCAAGCTAGGCCTAACCGACGAGAGATCATCAAAAATACGAGCTGGGTTTACCTGGAGTCCGAATCATCTATATACTGACATAAGGAGAGTCTCTAACACAAACTATCGTAGAGACACTATCTCCTCCAGAAGAAAAAAACCACTTCGTAAGACATTTTTTCTTGACGAAGGGACCAGCTCTTGAAAAACGTACCCCGCCATTCTTAGCAGTACATCGGAACTCATCACGACTTGTTAAGACAACTCATACTTCCGCTAACAAGAATCTAGTCCCTCATACCCATCCAAAATATACAATATAGGACTGATTCTACTTGTACTAATAATATGTAATACATATGAATTCAGGCCATAAACACAATAAGCAAATTAATATATTTTCTGGCCCTAAAATTAAGTACAAACGCAAGCGTACTATTCTTGCGCTGGATCGATATCCAGACCGATTACTCCTATAATCAAAAGTGTGAATCAAACATGGATTATCTCGCTTTTACAATAAACAGCATTTTCATACACAGATGGATGCATGACTATATTTTTTCCCATATTAAATAACCATATCGATTTTTTTTGTAATATGTGCGTCAAAAATATGCACGCAACAGATTACCACACCCCTCGGGGAAAAAAAATGGTACATTTTTTTTTTGAAATACATCTAGGAGCAACATACAATAGGCTCACAACGCACCAATAACAATGCGCAGATGATAAGCATAAGTTTTATGACCTTAGAGAAAGCACTTCTCTAAGTATTAATATTTCCAGAGAGGTGTCACCAACGCATACTACAATATTAGCAATGACACAATTTCCACATTAGTTTATACATAAATTCCATCTAAGATATCTTAACATCATGATCATCAAAGACGAAAAACATTGAAAAAATCAGCGGTGAATAAATATCCATGAACCGCTAAGTAGTGTTACAATCAATATATGATATATTACATATGTGTACACATTTCAACATAGAAACAATTGTATCAAAGCTGTATAACAGTTATGAATCATGTGGGCATCTAGACAAAATATCTGCCATCACATTTTCTGACCCACGGATAGCTCGCACCGAAAAATGAAATGGCTGTAGAGCAATCGCGTATCGCGTTGATCTCACGCTCTTCAGATTTTTACTCTGAATAGCCGTAAGAGCTTTCTGGTCAGTTTCCACAATGAAATGCGCGCCCAGAAGAAATCTTTGTAGTTTAAGGATTGACCAAACCATAGCCAATAATTCACGGTCTAGGACCGAGTAATTCTTCTCTGCGGCATTTAATTTCCGAGAAATATACATCACAGGATGCAGAGTTCCAGAGTACTCTTGCATTAGTGCAGCTCCAATCCCGGTGGATGAAGCGTCACTACGAAGAATAAATGTCTTATCCTTAGAAGGTAATACTAGGATAGGTGAAGTAGAAAACATAGTTTTAACCTTATCCAAAGAGGATTGACATTCTTGAGTCCAATGGACTACATTAGGAGACCCTTTCTTTAGCAAGGAAGAAAGAGGTGACATAATGGAGGACAGATTCGGTATGAATCGTCCATAAAATTGTATTAGACCTAAGAGACTTCGTACTTGCTTTTTAGTCTTAGGAATAGAAATGTTAAGTATCTTACTTGTATTATGGTCTTCTGTTTTTAGGAACCCATGACCAACACGGTGTCCTAAGAAAGATATTTCGCTAAAACCAATACATGCTTTCGATGGTTTCGCTGTCAGGTTATGCTCGCGTAAGATAGACAATAGTTCATTTATACCATTATAGTGATCGTTCCAAGTATCACTGAAAAGACAGATGTCATCAAGATACGCAATGACATCTGAGCGATGAGATAGGATTCGACGCATCATGCGTACAAATGTAGCAGGGGCGTTCATAAGACCGAAAGGCATGAAATTCCATTGGAATAGACCCCTAGGCGTCGAAAAAGCAGTAAACGGTTTGGCGTGTTCGGATAGTGGAACTTGCCAATATCCCTTAGACAAATCGAGTTTAGTAAAGAAGTGAGAATTCGATAGTCTCGTAAGTAGCTCTTCTAGTAAAGGCATAGGTTCAGCATCGAATTTAGTCACTTGATTCAATTTGCGATAATCCACGCAAAGACGTATGTTATTGTCTTTTTTCCGTACTATAACCATCGGCGAAGAATATGCTGATGTGGATGGTTCAATAATTTTTAACTCTATCATCTCATCTAACTCTTTCTCTACCTGTGCTTGGAAATGTATCGGGATAGGATACGGTCTGACTCTTATAGGACTATGGTCAGTAAGAATAATGTCATGTTGAATGACATCCGTTTGACCAGGAATGTCAGTAAGGACATCCTGAAATTGTTCTAACATAGTAGAAACTTGTTTCTGCTCTCCTGGAGATAATTCTGGAGAAATTGCAACATCTTTCCATGATTCATTAGAGTGAAGAGGAATCATTGGAAAAAGGTAAATTTACATCCGAGAAACTTGTTTCCTCATCCTGTATTACTGACAGAGATGAGTACTGTCCATGTTGGACTGGAAAATCGTCCGTTGCCTGGAAAACAGGTTGTAAATAATCAGGACGTTCATGGAATTCCGTGAGCATGTTGATGTGGAAGGTTTTACGCTTCCCGTCAATATCGACGATATAGTCAACATCGGAAACCTTTGATATTATATCGTACGGACCTTTCCAAGAAATGAGAAGTCTATTTTCCCTACAAGATAGCAAGACAAATGCTTTGTCACCTGGACAAAGTTGACGCAAACATCTCTTTTTATTGGCAAATTCCCTTGCCTTCTGTTTCGCAAATTCAGAAGAAGCAGTTGCCAATTTGCATGCTTCAATAATCTTGTGTCTAAGTGCGATGACATATTCATAAGAGGATTTTGTGTCATCGACAATATTATCAGCAGTTATAAGATCATGAAGTAAGGACATAGGACCTCGCGGTTTCGCGCCAAAGACAAGTTCAAAGGGAGAAAATCCTGTATGTTCGTTGGCGACCTCTCTATATGCAAAGAGAGCCGCGGGTAAAACCCTATCCCAATCCTGAGGATGATCTTCTGTTATCTTACCTAGTAGGTTTTTCAGAGTTCTATTCAAACGTTCCACCATCCCATTGGACATAGGATGATAAATACTACTCAGCGATCTCTCTATCTTCAGAGTCGACATTACTTGAGACATGGTATCCGATATAAGTTGGGTACCATGGTCGGATAATATTTCTGCTGGAAACCCCAGACGAGAAAATATTAACCAAAGAGCATCTGCGACATCAGCAGTAGTTATGCTCTTTAGAGGAACAGCCTCCGGCCAACGTGTGCACATATCAACACACGTCAGAATAAATTGGTGTCCTCTAGCAGACTTTATCTTAAATGGACCAATGATGTCTATCGCCATTTTTTGAAATGGCCGAATGGGAATGTCTGCAGCCTGAATAGGTGCATCATGGCGTGGACCTCTGGATTTAATCTCTTGACATACTTTACAAGATCGACAATAGATTCGTATGTCCTTATTCACAGCAGGCCAAAAGAAAGATTGAAGAACTCTAGCTTTAGTACGGGAAAAACCCATATGTCCAGCACACTGCGAATCATGAGCGTGCTGTAAAATTTTAACTCTCATATTTTTAGGCACAAGGATTTGAGAATGAATGGACTTAGCGGAGTCTTGTACCATACGTACAAGTACGCCATTCTTCATCGTAATCCAAGATTTACGATTTGTATCCTTATTCGGATCACCTTTTGTTGCCAGAGTAAAGAATTTCTTTAGAGTAGGATCATCTTCCTGCTGTTTAATAAAGGAATCGTGTGAAATCTCCAAGGGATCATCTTGGATCTGCGCATCATTATCTTCAGAATGTGAAGATTGTGGCATATTGAGAGCTTGAGCCCTAGTGATTACTGCATTAGCAGATTGCATATTAACATTTTCCCAATTAGAGATTTGCTGTGGAGTGCATTCTTTCACTCCATGAATGCGACCGATGATAAGATCAGCGATCGGATTCGGCAAGAGACATGCTTGCACCTCTCCTGTAAAGAACGGTGTAGCAATATTGATAATGGCAGTGGAGTACTTCTCCAATGTGCCACCAAATGTTACACATTTGACTATATTGCCCGTAGCTCGAGAAGGATTTACGAGTGATTGCCTCACTCCAATGGTAGTGCACCCCGAGTCGAAAAGAATTGATACCGGAGTACCATCTATTAGGCCCCTATTAAAGACAAGAGCACCCCTTCCATTATGCGCAATTGACGCATGGAGAGCGGGAAGTGGGTGACCGCAGCTTAAAGTAGAAACTGTGGTTGGATCGAATAATGTTTTGCATTGCGAACACTCAGATGCTCTAGCAAAATCGAAAGCGGAATTTGCTACACTATTGGAGTCTTTTTTATCATTATTCTGATTATCGGTGTCGTGGAACTCCTGTTGTGCAGAGTTAGCCTGGTAATAAGATTTACCATGTCTTTTGTGTTGTGATCTACCTCGGTTATAATTGTCTCTATAATTATTATTGCCTCTGTTATAACCCCTATTTGGGTTTGAATCATAATATTCATGATCATAATCATCATGCTCGTTATATTGAGTATCCCTGTAATATTGTTTCTTTTGTCTCCATGAAGCACTTGGGTAGTTCCTATAGCTACTCCCTTTCCGAGAATTTCTAACATTATGGGTACCCCTCGCGTGTCGAGGACTATCAGCCCGATTCCAGTTCTTCGAAGAAGAACCCTGATTTGAGTGGTTATCTTGGTTTTGATACTTATTCCAATTAACCTTTTTATCAAATTTATTTTTAGCTCCTTGGAATTTGTGTGAGTAATTCTGATTATATTCTGTTGCCGAAGCAACTGGCATACTCTCTTTAATGTTAGAGTTACTAAGAATCATGTCAGGGTGTGCCGTGGCATACTGGTCACAATATTCTTCCATTTGCTTTATTGTACTAGGTTTACGCTCATGTAAGAACTCTAGGAATGATTTATTTACAGAAGACATGACCTTGTCTCTTAGCAATAAATCTGTAAGACCATCAAATGTTTTCTCTGTTTTGGATAATTCAATCCATCGTGAAAGTGTAATTCGTGCTTTTGAGATGAAATCTGAGAATTCTACACCTACCTCAGGTCTCATTGTTTTAAACAAAAGACGGTAACCTTCCTCAGACAGCTGATATCTCTTTATCAAAGCTGCCCTAACAGCATCATAATTGTCTTTGTCGGCCTCTTCAACAAAATATAACTTACTCAGAGACTCCCCTTTTAGATTTTCAGACAACTGATTCACATACTGTGATTTGTCAACATTATGAGATCGACAAGCCCGTTCAAATCTAGAAAGCCAAAATGTTATGTCATCACTGGTAGGGTTAAACGCTGGTACTTTGACCTTGTACACAAAGGGTTTACCATTACCACCAGATGCCTGATTAACATTACTCATACATGTCAATTTTAATTTCTCTAATTCAAACTCATGTTCTCTTATTGCCTTTCTCTCTTCAGCTTCTCTATCTAATCTTTTCTGTTCTGCAGCCGCTTCTAATTTTTTTTGTTCTGCAGCAGCAGCAACTTCTAGTTTTTTCTGTTCTGCAGCAGCTTCTAATTTTTTCTGTTCTGCAGCAACTTCTAATTTTTTCTGTTCTGCCTCAAATCTCCTTTCCTCCACTTGCATCTGCAATTTCTTAAGTTCAGCAGCAGTATCAGCTTCTTTTTCTAATCTTTTTTTCTTCAGCTAAGGCTTTCCTTTCTTCTGCAGCAGCTTTTTTTTTTCTTCTATTTGAAGTCTTCTCTCCTCAGCCGCAGCTTTTTTTTTCCTCAGCAGCAATTTTTTTTTCTTCAACAGCAGCAGCAATTTTTTTCTCTTCTGCAGCTAATGCTTTGTCATATTGAGCAACAGCCCATTGTTCTAAGTCTTTTCCAGTCTTATCAAAAGATTTTCCTAGTGTAATGAAATAATCTAAGGTAGACATATTGTCTTCTTAAATCAGAAACCTGAAAAAGTAAATAAATTACTCTCTTTGTTAATGGGAGACAAGTCTATACCTTAGACTTAGTCTTAGTCCAAACTTGTATGGTTTACAATAACCAATGATAACTTGAGTACCTGTGGACAACAATAATTGTATCTCAAATACTGTGGGGACAAGCCTTACAAAGGTCTTGTATACCTCACTGTAATCAAAGATCACTTGAGTACCTGTGGAAAAAAAATATTTCCCTTTACCAATAACTTTGGGAGACAAGCCTTACAAAGGTCTTGTATACCTCAATGTAATCAAAGATCACTTGAGTACCTGTGGAAAAAAAAAAATATTTCCCTTTTCCAATAACTTTGGGAGACAAGCCTTACAAAGGTCTTGTATACCTCAATGTAATCAAAGATCACTTGAGTACCTGTGGAAAAAAAAAAATATTTCCCTTTTCTAATAACAATCAGAAAGTACTGATCTGTACTATACTATCAGTGTATACCACTATACGTCATATGTCAACTACAGACATTACAAATGACAAACAAGAAAAGACAATCTGAAAACATTTGCAGAGATCAAATTAAATTAACTAGGGGAAATGAAAAAAAATGATCACAGAACCTGTGATGATAACTGCCATAAGATAACAAGACAAATAACGCTACAGTGTATAAACATAAGGGTGTAAAAAACTGAAATGAAAGGAAAGATGAGACCTACAATTATACAAACAAATCAAACAAAACTAAGGAACACAAAAAATGTTACAAATACAAATATGAAACAGTCGTCACAACTAACCAAATATTTGCAAACTATGTTGCAAGCAAATTTCAATTAAGAAATTGCTCCCTATCGAACGCCAGAACAAGACCAATACATTACTCGGTATTTCCTGTTCTAGTCACACAGAATATAAACTAATTTAATACACAACAAATAACATGTAAGCATAAATAGCATATAGCATACAATATCATTTTATGTCATGAATGGAATGTGTTGCCAGTATAGTGTTGTAAAGTAGGCACAGTTTATTTAAATAATACTAACTTGCCACTTTATTCAGTAATAGACTTAAGTTTAAACTATTACACTGTCAATTTTTTCTCTGTTGAGCATATGAAGATCCCACGATGAACTATGCACTTTATTCAGCAACACTGCGATTCTTCTGTACATTGAGAAATGTCAACAATATTGCTCCAGATATTTTCTACACTTGATACCACTGTCCTGTGTAATACTGTCTGTACAGCGAAAAACTGTCAACAAGTGCTGACCTAGATACAGCATCCTATCGGTAATACAGGTCAAGCTGTCCTACTGGTGTTGATGTGTTCAAACAAATGTTCTTTCAGCTGTAAACTGTGATTCTCAACACAAAACTGCGTAAGCTGGACCCAGGAATCTGGCTCGCCACTGTAAAGACGTTATTTCTTACTACACCTGTAGTACACCACTGTAAAGTATCAGTCTGTCTGCTCTGTAAGGAAGAGTGGTGTGTTGTTGAGATCAGGCATGCTCCAGTCTACCCAGCTGTAAATGGGTAACTCACCCTAGTCCTGAGTTAGGGAAGGCAAAGGCTCCAGGGGAAGCAGGCCCTAAACTTGGTCACTTCAGCCGACGCAGGATGGTGTATGTATGAAGTAGTAGTGTAGAGTGTGATTACCGCGAATGGTGTACTGTTCGTGTGCTGACCAATATAATCACTCATACACATGTGTCTACAAGGCACCAATGCAGACTGCTGGAATCTTAGTTTACTCAATTTATTCAGACGTACACACTGGGACATACGAGTACATCAGGCTTTGTTGACATAACAATTTGTAGGTATACATAGCAGATCTGAAGTCATGACACATGCAGAAATAATGGGTAGTACATCAAAGTTCAATGTCATGATACATCATCTTATGAAACCACGAAAAGGGGGTTTCTAGCAGGATTGAGATCTCTCTGTCACTGTCCGATAATAAGATAAATAATCTGTTCTCTTGGCAGTGATCAAAACAGACGATGACCGAAATCCAACATGGCTACCTTCCTGAGTTGTCGTTCACTCATTCATAGGAAGAATATCAGCCAAAGTTAATTTACAATGGATATATAAAGGATTTCATGAATGGTTCCATGCAGCACTACGGTGATCAGGTTAGTTCACGTAGCCATAACCGCTGCAGGAAAATCTGTCATCTTCGTCGATAAAAAACACGACACTAGCATATCGAAGCACCCAAAAGTCAAGCTAGGCCTAACCGACGAGAGATCATCAAAAATACGAGCTGGGTTTACCTGGAGTCCGAATCATCTATATACTGACATAAGGAGAGTCTCTAACACAAACTATCGTAGAGACACTATCTCCTCCAGAAGAAAAAACCACTTCGTAAGACATTTTTTCTTGACGAAGGGACCAGCTCTTGAAAAACGTACCCCGCCATTCTTAGCAGTACATCGGAACTCATCACGACTTGTTAAGACAACTCATACTTCCGCTAACAAGAATCTAGTCCCTCATACCCATCCAAAATATACAATATAGGACTGATTCTACTTGTACTAATAATATGTAATACATATGAATTCAGGCCATAAACACAATAAGCAAATTAATATATTTTCTGGCCCTAAAATTAAGTACAAACGCAAGCGTACTATTCTTGCGCTGGATCGATATCCAGACCGATTACTCCTATAATCAAAAGTGTGAATCAAACATGGATTATCTCGCTTTTACAATAAACAGCATTTTCATACACAGATGGATGCATGACTATATTTTTCCCATATTAAATAACCATATCGATTTTTTTTGTAATATGTGCGTCAAAAATATGCACGCAACACTGTCCCGGAAATCGAGAATCTCTCTCTCTTTCCGCCTATCTTCTACAACAGATCCAAAGGAGTCAGACAGTCTATAAAAAATATGTATATTAATACAGTATATATCTATCCACTCACGTGCACGCACATACGAGTGACGACAGTTAGACACACAGACGTGGGAACAACTATAACAATGATTATATAGATATTATGGGAACGAACTGACCACCACACTGAAATAAATGTAGGTATAGTTTAATTATCATAGTAAACTTACATCACAACATATAAAATACATCAAAAGCATATACAACTAGTCATAAGAATCAAGGAATGCTACAATAGTGATAGACCCGTTTGTATGGTCCTCCCCTGGATATATAGCTCACAGTCCCGTTAGAAGAAAGTGATAACCCCAAAGAGTTACAGATACATATGATTGGGTCTATGGTTTCCCCCTTTTAAGGTATGGACAGACTTGATACTCTGCTTTATTCTAAGGGTACATATTGTTAGCAATAACTTGCATAAAAGAAGTTACAACGTGGGTGACTCAAACAAAGAACATCCTTCAGTCTACTTTCACTCGGTTCTTTCGTCAGGGCCCTGATATACTTACAATCGTGCTGTGGTTCGCCGTCTGGCGCAAACTTTGGGACACTCACACACTTTTTATCTGTTTCTGTCGTTTAATGAAACGGATCTCAGCTCTGCAGATTTGTTTGTTGGTTTCATCAAAATGGATCTGGCGAGCGTCTGTTTCATGCGATAGTTATTTCAGACTAAAGTTAGTGTCACTTGACTCACGAGGTAAGAATTAGGCTTAAACGAGCACACAATGTCAGAACACGAGGTTTCCCTTAATTAGGAAGATGACCGGTGGACAACTTCTCTCAACAAATAATCTTGGTTCACCTCACACTTGTCAACAATGTCGGAAAGTTAATGTTTTAGATTTCTGTAATTTTTCTCGCCACAAGGCAACATGTACATTAGAGTTAGTGTAGAAATATGCACTGGCTCAAAGGCCCAGTATAAGAATTTATTAGGTATGTCTCTGTACAAAACGCCGGCAAACTTTGGGTTACCCCAGTATTCACTGAATAAAGAAAAAACACATATGAAATATGTTACATATTATGTACTCAATATAACTTACGTTTTTTAAAATGCAAGCGTACAGCTTGACTTATCATTTAAAACTTCCCGTGCAATAAGTTATATATTTAAAAATCATCGATCCTCATGAATTAGGAATACATACGTATTCCGTCAACACTCATGAGGCATCTAGCATTATAAGTTAGTTTAGAAAAATTGTTCCCGTCTGATTATTTAGCAGTTAATCCTTATAGCTACATTGTTGTTTAAGCTAGAAATTATAATTTATTCTGCTTTCCACTGAAACACGTCACTAGAAAATAATACAGACTTTATAATTAAGCACTCTGCCCCAAATTTAACTAGTGAAATATGAAATAAGCGATTATCACTTTAAACACTTCACAAAATATTAGATAATTATTATAATATATGCCTCAACACACAGAACTACAGGTAATCGCACACTTTAGAATTATACGCTGATATATTTATTTTAAGTCTAGAGCTCGGTAAATTTCCGAACAAACTAGGGCTTCACTATACAGCTTATTCTATTCACGAACATCCTGTCTACTGCGAATTTTGAGGACTGAATAAAAATAAAGTTTAACATTCTGGTTATATCTATTACCAGACAAAGGGTCCCACTTTATTTCGCCAAACGAAATAATCTCCATTTTCCGTCTAAAACACCTTACATCAACTAGAAGACTACCATGAACTGACACTCGTGCGTTTTCACACCTCACGCTGACCAGGCTAACAGTGAATGCCTTGTCAGCTGAGATTTCCAGAAAAAGTCTCAAACTGCGCCGAGGAGATGTCGGCTATCGCGCCTCACTGAGCGCTCAGCCGATGCAACTCGTTGTGGCAGGTGAAAATGCAGACAAATTTGTCGCCTATAGGTCTGGCTAAAGCGAATATTCACAGCGTATTTCGTCTGGTGCAGGGAATGCTGTAGACATATGTCTGCTCCTATGTCTGGCCAGACGAATATATTCACAGTTTCGTCCACTGACACCTAATGCAATAGAATGCATTTAACGCTCTCTCTCTCTGACACGTTATGTCATAAATGCGTTTACCAGTATGAGAAAGAAAACGGTAAAGTTGAGAACGGGGAAGAAAATATTTTTCGCAAACGAATGGATGCGAAAAATACAGGAAAAAGGTAAAGAGTGATAATAAAATAGAGGATACGGGTGAAAGAAAAAGAAGAGGATATAGGCAATTTATGATCAATAAACTCTCTATGACACTCCCCTACCTATCATTGGTCCACAGGGAGATCCTCTTGCATGCAGCCAACCAGGTAAAAGCCAGAGTTACGTCTGGGGCTCAAGTGACTTCTCCAAGCTTAGTGTGCAATGCTGGGTTCTCAACATGTTTCAGCACAGTGGGAATCCCTGGAAGTGTGTGGAGGATTTCACGAGTCAATGAGGGTGTAATTAGCCTCATAGACAGAGGTTCACTTCCATATTTGTATACTATAGTACTGTGCATAGCTCGTGGTCATACAAGGATGTCTCCAATTAGGCATCCATGCATTGAAGCAAAGTCATAAACTACAACACATCAAGCCTTCCCGTCTTGTGCCATCCATATCATTAGTTTATCCCTTGCATATCTACCTCTGGTTCTCTTCTGTATGTGTTTTGTACATATGACAAGAATATGTCAGCAAAAATGTTACTGTGTGTGTTCGGGAAATTTATGTTTAAAAGAAGAAAGAAAACGGAGAGCAAGGAGACTGTGCCGTGCGGCTAATAACCTCATCATCTGATACAAAATAGTGTCGGAACCACCAGTGTCATAACATTTCACTGTCTCCTTTGGTTTGGTTTGGTTTTAAGGACTATTTTAACTGCACACGAACAAGTCCATCCGTGCTCCGATCTCCTCCCCTAGATCACACAAGGAAGATCTCAGCACTGTGCACGAACTCCGTAGCACCGGCGAGAATCTCAGTGTATGTATATAGGAATCACACATTCTATAAATATTTTTGTAGTGGGTAGGTTTCTAATTTTTTGTTTAATTTTGCCAGGGATTTTTAACGTGCGCAGCTTGCACACGGAACCTCCTGTTTTTTCGCCCATATCCGAGACGGCTAGGCATCTGATCTTACTACCCACGAGACCAAGGGGGGGGGGGGGGGGGGGGGGGGGAGTATAACATCATTAGGACCACTGGTTCTGAAGAATAAAAATTTCCATACATTATATTACCTCTACTAGGAATCGAACCCGGTACCTTTAGAATTCGAGGCGAATGCCATGCCTCTTAACCACTCCGAACCCACTGCAGCATAAGAGCGTGGAAAGAGAATACAGGTAGGGACAAAACGTCATTCTGTGACTTTTGCAATGTAAAGAATTTACTAAGGTGGTTAATTTTGTGACAGCTCTTTGCATTTGCAAAAGTAAATCCGGAATATCAAGAAAGAGAGAAAATTGGGTTTGTAGTGTTTCAGAGTGTGGGAGTGGCAGAGTGGTTAGAGTGTAAAGTTACCGAGCTCGAAACTCAGTAACGTCGCGCTCCGGTCTACCCAGCTGTAAAAAGCGTTCCTGACTCTGCTCGTGAACCAGAGAAGGCAAGGACAGTAAGGAAGGGAACTGTCCGTCTCATAAATCTGAACATAATATAAGTGAAGTCTCGAACATTTCCCTCCCCTTGGGCACTATCCGCTATGGAATTACTATTACTTGTGTAATGTTTCAGAAAAGAACGTCCTTTTCAAACACATTTTCAGTTTTGAATCATTGTCAAATAGATTTTGTTATTTTGTAACGCATTTTAAATAAATGTCAAACACTTCATTGGTTCATTTTAAATACAGTTTTTGTCATCTTCAAATATATTTTTTATCATAATTATGATCAAATACGAGCAAGTAACCCGCCAAAACATGATGAGATATAGTCATGATGTGCTCTGTCTGCTGCATGCACTGATGATGACATTAATTCTCCTGTTGTCTTTTCATTCCTTTCTATTCCAGTCCAACTTTATTGGATCTTTGTAGTCAAACTTATCATTACTTATGGCTAATGCACCAAGAAAAAAAATGTTAAGGGCTGTTTGCTCTTTTAATCAGTGTTCAATTTAGCTTTCACTGTGCAGTGCGCGGCTTTTCTGTATTTTCTCGAAAAGGTGGCAGGAATTTTGTCAGGGTTCGTTAAAGGATGTATCACTTAAACAATTAATAATTTGGCGATTGACATCCACAGCATATAAGGTTTGAGGGTGGAGAAGATGACCTTTTTGTTAAGAATTATTTCTGAAGCACCATATTCAGTTACAGACAGATTGTGATACAATCTATTCAACAAGCTCAAGATGGGAACTACTGACTGCTGAACATCTACTTCAAAGGTGCCTAACATATGAGAAACAGAGAAAGCGCACATGGCAGTCACCAGTACCATTCCTGGAAAAACGGAGATGCCCACAGCCTCAAGCTGACCGCAGGTGTCTTTGAACATATTCAAGTCGACATATGAAAGTAAACGGATAATAACTTACAGATTTTCTTAAATGGGTGATTGTGCAGAATAGAAGGATTAAAATGGTCTGGTAAGATCACTAATATGGAACTGATGGCAAAAAACAGACAAGTGCCAGTGGAACGAACGAACGAACTTTATTTTCAAAGGGTTGAGAATCAGGTACGCAGGTGCGTCCACCATGCTGCCTTTCCTTTCGCCCATCTTTAATACTACCTCAATTATGGAACAGGAAATGAGAAGAAGCTGTTGGCGATGGGTAGGACACACCTGGAAAAAGCCTTTTTATACCATTACATGGCCCTCCTTGTTCCAGTATCCCTTAGGATCTATAACGAGTGGAAAAGAGAACGAAATGACGACAGAAACGAAGAGGATAAGAAGACACAGAAAGACTTTGAACGGATGACACGTGACAATATGATCTGTCATAAAATTATTGAAGACTCGCGCTCCTTGTGAAGCTCAGGTGTGATGATGATGAGATTCATAATAACGATACTTTCAGCCAGAATCACGTTACCCTAAGCGTCCGATTGGGTAAGCGGTTATAGCGCTGTGCAGCTGTAAATAGGTACCAGATCCTACTCTTGAGTTATGGAAGCTGAAAGGCAACGAGGAAGGGAAATGATCATCATACTTCATAACTGAAAATCGGACAGACATATATGTGCCCCTGTGGGGAGGACAAACTAGTAAACACGAACTCCAAAACTGTCCAATCCACGAGAGGGGCAGCGTGGCAGCGTTTCTTTCTCCAACCCAGTTGAGGGAGAAACTGTAAGGTGTCGAGAAAAGCCTGAGACGGACTGCCAGCTTTATAAAATAGATAGATATAGTTATGTGAGAGCGAACAACAAAGAAGGATAAGTAGAAGATATCTCCTAAAAACGGCTGGGCCTAATATTGTGAAGTCTCCAACACTTCACCCCTACGACAGTATCTGCTGTACGACTACCTTATTTTTTTAAAAAGACTGTAGAATCCGCCTTACATTTATTCGTCCAATAGCCTTTTTGTGTACACCTAATAAAGAACCGGTTATTGGTAGCAAGCTAATGCTGTTCGTCTGTCAAGTGGCATTATATTATTATCAGTTGTAGACGGTGTTCAACCGTACTTTCTGGGGGAGAGCATCTATCTCTCATCAGTATCAGGTTTTCCAGAAATTCTTTTCCTCTTTCCAGTAAGTGACGCCTTTATGTCTGCTCAACCTTTTAATTAACGCTATAATTAATGAGACCAGAATTTCTTTCTATGAATTTCGTAAGGGTGAAAAAAGTAACGGTAGTCCAATTTTTCTTCTTCTTTCGATCCTCGGGGATTTGAGTTTTCACTATTAACCCTCGTGTATTTAGAGGCTGAGTTCGAGTACTTTCTTGCAAACACAGCGGGCTTCCCCAACAGCGGGATCAGCATTGGTAGAGTTGGTAAAACATACCAGACCCACCCAGTGGCGGGTGGTCTAATGTCACAAGTTGGATGGTCTTCTACTCTAGAGGGGTTTGTCGAAAGTCCGATAGTAAATACTGCCGTAGGGGAAAGAAGGGTTGAAGACCTCACTATACTAGGTCAAGCTTAGGGAGATGTGGTGACCAGTTTCCTTACTCGGTGCTTTCACCTTCCTTAACTCAGGAGCAGAGTCAGGTATTGAACAAAATGGAGACCGTTTGATGCTGCCTAGGCGTGATGTCACGGATTGCTTTATCAGTCAACAGCCAAGGACCAAAGTGGAGGCAGTTTGTTGCTGACCTACAAGACACCCCAAGGCGTGATGGTCACTGATTGTGTGACCGCATGGCTTACTACACTACAATTTATACGTGTTAGAATATAGAAATAACAGACGTAAAGCAAATAAGGCGTTTTCGCACAAAACGCAGGGTCATTAAAGTTCAGTTGGCAGTCACGACGAAGAGAGACAAAGATAGTGCAGTCCCAGGGAAAATATTAAATGCGTGTTTTGAATGGAACATTTTGTGAAGTGAGAGTTGCTATTTTGGTTTTTTTTTCCCGTTGTTTAGAGAGAGAGACGTGTGGAAAAAGTCGAAAAGCTGAGAAAACGTGTGCAAATGTAGATAATTGTACCGTGCGAAAAAAGAAAGCATCGTGTGAAAATTGGCGGGGGAAAAAGAAGAAATAGTATAAATAGGAGAGAAGTGCGAGAAAGGGCAGTGATTTCATGATTTATGATTCCAAGGATTCCATGATTTTGGACTTTTGAGGATTTTACCAATAGTGTTAAGTAAACTTCGTCTTTGAGAATATCAAGACAAGTTTTTAAGTAGACAAGTTAGTATATTATTCTCTTCGATATATATATATATATATATATATATATATATATATATATAGATATAGATATATATATATATATATATATATATATATATATATATATATATATATATATCATTGTGGATATATAAATGTTCCTCTTGGATAACCAACCATCATTGTGAAATTTACAGTGTTTGCCTAATGACATAATTGAATTTTCTACAATTGCTGTGTTACAGTTGGATCATTTGGAAACCATTATACGAGATTGCTTATCACTAAACCTAAAGGGAAGAATGAACCTGGAAAGAAAAATGAGCAAAAGTCAAGTATTACCATCTCTGGCGGAAAGCCAGTTAGCACTTGAATAACAACAGCCTCAAAAGGATTAACTCTAATTGAAAATAAAATCAATATAACTACTTGCACATTTAACTGACGCGGGCACATAACACACTCATTGGCGCCGTGACCTGCTCGGGCACAATTGCTTTATCAGTCAACAGCCAAGGACCAAAGTGGAGACAGTTTGTTGCTGCTCTACAAGACACCCCTAGGCGTGATGGTCATTGATTGCTTTGTCAGTCAACAGCCAAGGACCAAAGTGGAGACAGTTTGTTGCTGTCCTACAAGACGCCCCTAGGCGTGATGGTCACTGATTGCTTTGTCAGTCGGGCTAAGGACCAAAAAGAAGAAGAATCAGGTATAACTTAAGAGATGGGTACACTTCAGCGTGATGCTGTCATGTTTTTTAATTAGTAAGAAGACGAGCAATGAGCTGGTTATCTTTTTGAAACGATTCCGACCATCTCTGAAGATTTAGGTTTCGAAATGTATGTTTTTTTTTTTTTTTTTTTAATTTGCACTTCAGTTGTGCGATGCACACTATTTTTTTTTTCTAATGTCTTTCCGGCTTCTGTTTGCTATATCTTGGTTGTTCTTGTCCAGGTGTAAATAGCCACTCCTTTTCCGGCATGTTCTCTCTAAGGCAGGGTTTCTTAAATTGTGGTTGTTCTTTTCGCTTTGTTCTCTCTTAGATAGGGTTTCTTAACTTGTGGTTCACTGACCTCTTTAGTGTCCCTGAATAGATTCTAGGGGTCCGTGTGCATTGCCTAAAATTTGAAATGTTAAATTTGTAAATTATGCTTTTATGAACAGTTTTTCTCTTCCAAAAAGTGATCCATTGCCTTCATCGGACAATCAAAGGGGCCCATAACCTTCACAGGACAATCAAATGTGTCCATAACCTTCACAGGACAATCAAATGTGTCCATAACCTTCACAGGACAATCAAATATGTCCATAACCTTCACAGGACAATCAAATGTGTCCATAACCTTCACAGGACAATCAAATGTGTCCATAACCTTCACAGGACAATCAAATGTGTCCATAACCTTCACAGGACAATCAAATGTGTCCATAACCTTTATCGAACAATCATACAGGTCCATGGCCTTTACTGGATAATCAAAGAGGTCCATGGTACAAAAAGGTTAAGACACCCTGTTCTTAAGGAAACATTCCCAGGGCTGTGTAAAGGGATAGGGGTCTCTGTCGTACAGATAGGTTGATAGTTATTTTTAGCCCCGCCAGAGTAGAGTGGATGTCGATAAGTACGTGAGAAAAAAAGGTGTGAGAAATAGATTTCACGGGTGAACAAAATATGTCTATGGAATGAGTACGTTTCTTTATTCCAGCCTATCTATACGACTATAATTTAGTACAAGACAACCTTGCCCTCCTCATACATATAAAAATAAGTTTAACTACGCACACACACAGATATGTGACAACAAGACACACAAACGTGAAAAAACTACGGTTATTTTGTATGGGTCTGACCAACACACAAAGTTAAGTTTATTTTGTTGTTTATTATCATTTAAACTTGACAACATCGAATATCTAAAGAAAGATCAAATAAAATCAGATTTACATACATATGAAAATAACAGAATAAATGTGCCCTTCCCCTATGGAGAAAAGAACCCAAAAAGTTAATAACCCAAAGATTAGCACTATGTTACAGAATAGACAGTAAAGAAATAAGTTCCTACTATATGCTACCCAGCAAAGTTAACACGTTTAAGCAAATCCAATTTTGGTAAAGTCCCTGTAACAAAGAAAAATTATTCACTCTTTCTTTCATACAGTGGCCACTCAATCACGCTCACCTCACACAATTACAATATTTACTAACTATATATAAAATGTCAGGTTTTTTATTTCCCAAAAAATTGGCCCCAGTCCATCCACTAACAGATAACGACTAGCGAGGTGAATGCCGAATCTGGTTTGTGTTTTTCCTGGATGAATAAATGTCACCGCCAATAGTTGATGTAGAAACCGTGATCTTGGAGTTCACAGTTAAAAGAGGAAAATACTTCCAGTATTGGGAAACACCTGGTTGCTAAAAATGTTACAATTGATAAATGTTGGTAGTCCTATCGGCTGGCTCTATGGTAGAGTGCCGATTCTGAAACAGCGTAAATTCTGGATGCAACACTTGAATACGACTGTCAGAAGTCGGGGATAAAGGTTATTTTATCCACAACTCAGTGGGCTGATAAAATTGAAAAAAATATTGCTGGGTTTCGTAAGCTCATTTAAATTTACAAGTTAAAATGTTTCTCATGTATCTTTCGCAAGTCCTTGCTCACAAATGAAATTGGTGACGAACAAGCCAAGAAAAGACAACATTAACCAATCAGTAAAGAAAAAGACCGCTGGACGCTCTTGATCGGGTCTGCTAGGAATAAAAAAAACATTTATGGAAAGATGCTACTATTCTACATAGCTGTATATATATATATGCACACAGACGGGGACAATACGATCTCTTATCCATTCCGTCAGTCCTGATTAAAGTTAAACGGCACAGGTGTTTTCCTTTACGCCTATACGGTCAGCTTTCGCTAGCGCTGAGATTAGGTCACATGTAGTATGCAACTCTCCCGCCCCTCTCGCACCGGCAGTAAGCGTACAATGTTAATTATTATTCAGTTACCTATACGCGCACTTACATAAATATCGCTTGTCGTTAAAATAGAATTCTTTTCTTCAATCCTGCATATAAATCAGCTAAAACCGTCTCTTCTTGTGTGAGAAAGCAGGTGGTGAAAATTAACATTATAACTGAATATCGTATAAAATAGCTACGCGTTATTTTATTTGGTTCTAGAACTACGTGCTTAGACTATCCAAAAATTCTGAGTGACAACTGATTGCAGGTATAAGAAAACACAGTTTATATATCATCATGTTTCTCTGATCTATAGATGATGTTACTTTTCACACTATTGTGTGTACCGGAGAATCAGAAACATGAGTTCCCCAGATAAAAGTTTACGGTCGGCCTTCCGTCGAGCGCTTTCGATCGTCATCAAAAGACTTATACGGGTAACGGGGTTCTCGAGATTTGTCTCTGTACAAATGCCCGCTTCCGAGATCAAATAGCCCAGGGGTTTTACTGACTCCCCCTGAGTACGAACTTCAAAGGATCTCAGGGAAAGATTTTGCTCGTGAGTCTGCTTCACGTGCGGTCTGTCAGGTATCCCATGATTGACATGTGATAGGGTGGGCGAGATGATGATGATGATGATGTATTGTGATGTGTGATCACTCTCTTTTCTATTCGCACCGACCCGAACAACAATAAAACTCTTGATTCTAGAGACAGGGGCTATATTTATTTTTATAACCCATTCAGTGACAAAGCAAACATTAAACAAATAAACCAAGGAACATAACACCAAACAAAACACCCAACAGTGCCCGATGCTAATCTGAAGAAGCAAACAAAGCACAGAATAGTAAAAATCATAGTTAAATAATGATACTCTCATCCTTCCACGCCACATGACACCCTCAACTATCACACACGCACACACTCATGCGTGTCGTCCAGTGCGACTAGTAAGGTGTTGTGCGTGGGGCTGGCAATCTCACCATGTAACACAGATTGCTACCGAAACACTACTGCCCTAGCATATGAATACTTAATATGGAGGCAAACCACACTGTTGGCCCCATGCTCCCTCAGGAGCGGAGAAGAGAAATATATACCTTGAAGTGAGCCCACGTGCTCTCACAACCATTCCTCACATAACCATAATTAAATAATCATAAAATGGACATAGAATAATATTCAACTGTATGTACAACAAATACTCTCAGTAATGAGAATAAGCTACTACCTCGTAACTGATCTATCTCAATATTCGTTACTGCATTCTGAAGCATGTCGTATGTGACGACTGGTGCGCCTGGGAATCTCATCACCTGAAACACCTCGTTACCGAAACAACTCACTGCCATAGCATATAAATGCTTCATGCAGGCTTCTGTAGGATTCAGCCGCACTGGTGTCGCCCTGCTCCGCAAGGAGCAAACAGCAACATTTATGTTTCAAATGCGCTTTACGCCCAAGGAGTGGCCTCGCGCTCTCCAGAAATCTAAATGACTATTCTCACCTCACAGTAACTCATTAAATATATACAGTAGAATTATAAATAATCGTGAAATACACTCAATTACTCTTACATTAATAAAATAATTACTCTTGGCTTAACAACTAGAACTAGTCATCCATAAAGGAAATTTACCACGAAAACTCTCTTCTATTACTGGGGAAAATTACATACTTTACCCACGTGTCGATTCACGCGATCTAAAACTGCGTAACATTAAGTGATAACTAAGAGTGTTACCGCAGACCCCTTGGCGCCTTCTTTATTCACCTCGCCGCCTTTCATGACCACGTGGCCGCCATCTTCATAACAGTTAATATTATCTAAATTCAAGTAATAGATGCTTCTCTGTCCAGTTTCATGTATAAAACACTCTTACTAAATTTGCCCGGTCTGATGGATGAAATACTTGATACTAAATTCTCACATCTGGATTTAGGCTTTGCGTGCCTAATAAAACCTATCAAACATTATTTTCACTCATCTATCATTTCTTCAAGACTAAATCATAATGTCCTAAAAAAGACATTTCCTTTGGAAACACATCTATCTATTTCACTAAACATTAAAACAGACTCGTGCTGAATATAATTCTAGAATTATATAAAATTAATTCTAATTTAAATTAACTCACGTGCTCAAGGCATTTACAGCTTGGCTCTGTCGTCTGTTCTCTCTGGCGGCTGATACTAGGAAAGGTCCGCTGGTAGCTCGCTATCTCTTTTTATAGGCACTAGGCTAATCACTCACTTTACTGCGCTAGGCGTATTAATCTTGGCTACTTAAACAACACTCGCGATATTTTGCTCTAGAATGCATGAAAACACAAATAAAACCTACAGCTATTTAATATAACACAATTCTACACCACAACTTAATTTAAATGCATTATTATGGCATTTTCATCAATCTTGAATAATTTACATCCAAGCATGCTTCGCGCACATCGAAAATATGGGCGATAAATCTGCCTAGAAACAGGTAGGGGGCGGGCGTCTCCTTTTCGGCCCCATCACAGACAGATAGGCTCGCGTGAGGATTCCAGGTAAACAAACCTGATTCGCTACCTGTTATGACTGACAGGTCACGAAAGTTTGAAATCTACATTTGATTATGTTCAAAGAAAAGAGGCGTGGGTGAAAAAGTGAGTAAACACAGGCTGTAAATGCATGGTTTTGCTAGGAAATTGTAGAACGCTACGAGGTCATAAAAAGAGTGTCAGATTACTGTAGGCTCTCTTTCCATTATACGTCACAGTCTCGTCATCTTGATCACTTGCCTTTAAACTCCATATGAAGCATTATCCTTTAGTTCGTTCATGCCCAGCCAGTCGTGTCCTGTGCCATCCGCTCATATAATTTCAATATCTCTTTCATCCTTCCTACGATTGCGTCTCCTTTTATCTTCTCCGGGTCTTTCTGATTCTTCATCTGTTTCTTTTATCTTAGAGATTTCAGAACAATCACTATCTTCTAATCCGTATAGGTGGCTTTCTTAATGAACTGCAAAGGAGGCCTGAATGGGTCGGACAATCGGGCAGTACCTGAGTGTCGTAGATTTTTGATAGGGGAATTAAGACTTGGGTTGGTCCCTTTTGAATAGATTAGAATGAGTGATAGTTCAGTGAGAGATGATAATAGAAATAGGTTTCCACGAGTGAGATGGTAGCAATCAATAAAGGCTGTCCCTGAAAACAATCGAGAATCTTCTCTCTCTCTCAGCCTATCTTCTACAACAGATTTAGAGGAGTCAGACAGTCTATTGACTACATATATTAAGATATATATATTACCACTCACGTGCACACGCACAATTTACGACAGTTAGACACACAGACGGGGGAAAACTATAACAATGATTATATAGATATTTTGGAACGAGCTGACCCGACACACTGATTAAGTTTAATTGTGAAGTTTAATGATCAAAATAAACTTCCATCACAACATATATATAATTATATTAAACATATATAAATAGTCATAAAGTCAAGGAATTTCTACAGGAATGATAGACCCACAGTTATGATCTTTTCCCTCGAGGGATAGCCCAGTCCTGTTAGAAGGAAAAAGAGATGATAGCCCCAACGAGTCACGGATACATCTGCGGTAGTCTAATGATTTTCCCCTTTAAAGGTATGAACAGACTTTGATAGTAGTATGCTCTATCCTAAGGGAAAATATACCTGCATTAGCAACAATTTGCATAAATCGAATTACAACATGGGTGAATAAATGGTTATCAAAAAAACTCACTCAGTCTACTTTCACTCGGTTCTTTCATCAGGGTACCCTGACTCACGTTCTTACCTAATAGCTTGCTGGTGTTCGCCGTCTGGCGCACTGTATGACGCACCATTTAAATCTGTGTATCTTTTGCTGAAGCGGATTCCCAGCTCTGCAGATCATGGTTTCATTCACGGGGTCCGGGGAGCGTCCACTTAATTCGATAGTTTTCTTTACAGATTTAAGTTAGTGTCACTTCACCCCGTTCAGGTAAGAATTAGTTTTAGCGGGCACACAGTGTCAGAATCACGAGGTTTCCCTTATTTAGGAAGATGACCGGTTGGTAAATTCTTTCAATAGATAATTATTGTTCACACCCTCAGTTCGTCAAAATGTCGGAAGGTCAATGATTTGGAATGTTTTACTTGCCACAAGGGTTGAAATGTACTCGAGGTTTTTCTCTGGAAGAGTTAAATCAGGCTCGATGGGCCCGTTACTTCATTTAACCTTTAAAGTTCTTGTAAAGATTATACACCAAGTCTTTAAGGAAAATGTTTTAGTTCTTCACAGATATTTCTCGTGTACTCAAACGCTGGCAAAGTTGGGTCACCCCAGTTTCACTGAATAAAGAAAAACAGCATATAAAATACTATACATACTATGCACTCGGTTATAACGTACATTATGAACTGCAAGCGTAGAGCTGGTCTTATCATTTAAAATTCCCGTGAAATAAGTTATATACATAAAATCAGTCATCATGAATTAGAAATACATACGTATTTCGTCAATACTCAGTGATGGATCTGTGCAGTTATAAGTTAAGTTTAAATATTCTCGACTGGTTATTTGCAGTAAAATTAAATTCATTATAGCTACATGATTTTAAGCTAGAAATTATAATTTATTCTGCTTTCCACTGAAACACGTCAGCTAGAGAATATCTACGGACTTATAAATTAATCACTCTGCACAAAAGAAACTATGGAAATAAAATAGGCGATTTAACACTTAATCACTCACAAAATACTAGATATATTATATTACCTCAACTCAGAACTACAAGCGACCGCACAACTTAGAATTATACGCTGATATATATATTTGAAGTCTAGAAGCTCGGCAAATTGTCGAAACAAACTGAGAAACTTCGCTATACAGCTTATTCTTTACACGAGCGACCTGTCTACTGCGAATCTTGAGGACTGAATGAAATAAAGTTTAAAACTCTCGTTAATATCTTAAAACCCTGACAAAGGATGCACGCTATTTCCAAAACCTCGCAATAGCGCCGGTCTCTCCACTTCTCTTAACACTTCCCATAAACTCAGGCGACTGGTTATAACATGCCAAGAGTGCGTCTTCACACCTACTGCTAAGAAACTGTTCGTAGTGCTACGTGTCAGATGGAAATGTAGACCACTGTCTGCTATCCCATGTCTGACAGAATGCATTCTAACGCTCTTTGTCTCGTGCAGAGACTGACACGTTATGTAATAAATGCGTGTCTAACATGAGCCAAAAAAAACGGTAAAGTCAGAATGGGAAAGTAAATTTTGTCGCAAACGAATGAATGCGAACAAAACAGGAAAAGGAAATAAGAGCGATAATAAAGTAGAGGACACGGGTATAAAAAGAAAAGAATATAGAAAATTTATTGATCATAAATTTCTATATGACAGAACGTCCCCCCTTTAAGATATGGAAGCACTCCATGTCTACGTTATGGAAATAAATTTCCTATATCTGTAGCTTCAGGGTGTCTGTCCTCTTCCCTCTCATCCCCCCCCCCTCCGTCTCTCTCCAGTTCCTACTCAAGTCTACTCCCAAAGTTTCCTTTCTCTGGAATGTCTCCCATGCGCGCTTTAAAGGGCGTCGCCGCTTCTGACATTTTTGAAAGATTCCGTGTGATTGCAGTGGAATTTCCCTGCCACTATCGTCATCTTTGTCAGTTTTGGCGATCGCCAGGAGATGTTCGGAGGTCGGCACTGGTCTTTCCAAGAATCTCTTTAACAGATTTAAATGGAAAACCTTCTCCTTTCCTTCAATAGAGATCTGGTAGTTAGCCTTAGAAATATTTTTCAGGACGGTAAACGGCTCTTGCCATCCGATCCTCAGTTTGTTGTTCCCAGTGGGGAGTAACACCAAAACTTTCTCTCCTGCTTCCAGTTCTCTCTCTTTCGCGACTTTCCTGTATTATTTAGCGTGCTTTAAAGTTGGTTGTCGCTAGGTCTCATCCTAGTTTCAACCTTTCCTTTAAAACCGACACATATTTACTTGCTGAGACAACTGGCTCATCCGCCTTCTGGTCTGTCAGCGACCAAAGTAAGGCTTCAAGTGGCCCCTTAATAGGTCTGCCGAATAAAAGCGTTGCTGGCGGAAATCCTGTGGAAGTATGAGGAGATTCCCTGTAGCTAAATAAAGCTGCAGGAATACAAAGATCCCAATCTTCAGGTTTCACTTGTCCCAGTTTACTTAGCATCATGTTGAGGTTTCCATTAACACGTTCCACGAGCCCATTTCCGGCCGGAGTATAAGGCTTTTTGTAGATGTGTTGGTTCCTCAAGATCTTCACGATCTCATCCATCAACAGGTTTCGGTATGGAGATCCGTTATCCGTCAACACTTGCTGAGGGAATCCCAACCGAGTGAAAATCTGCATGAGGGCTTCTGCGACATGCTTGGCATCTGCGCATGTTAGCGGGATTGCTTCTGCCCATAACGTGCATGTGTCGACTAAGGTCAGGATAAACCTGTTCCTTCGTTTAGTCCTTTGTAAGGGTCCTAAAATGTCGATCACAACCCGTTCGAATGGTGTTCCCAATATTGGCATTTCACCCAAAGAGACTGGGGGTGTCCGTTGCTTGGGTGGTACACGTTGGCACTGGGCACAGGATTTGACATATCTGATAATATCAGTGTTTACTCCTGGCCACCAATAATGAGTGGTTATCCGTTGGTTTGTGGCGTTCTGTCCCATATGTCCGCTTAAGGGAAGAGAGTGCCCCATTTCTAGGATTTGGCTTCTGTACTGTTTCGGTACTAGGAGCTGGTTGTAACCTTGGTCAGGCTTGCCCGTTCTGCGATAAAGTACGCCATCCTTAGAAAAAATGTCGCCGTGCTGTCTGGGTTCCTTAGCCATGGGCAGTTTCCTAAAGCAGGGTGCCAAAGTAGGGTCCTTTTGTTGTGCTTCTTTAAGTTCCATAGGTAACAAATTAGGCGCAGGCTTCCGTTCCTTCTTGGTTTGCCCTCTTGTAGTTACTGCTGCCACAATCGGCTCTTCCGGTTTCCCAATAAACACGTATCTACCGCCAAGTATGACTGGGTAAATGGGGTCATCCATAACAGCCGCTTTGATCACGCCTCTGGCAAACTCAGAGTGGATTTCCACCAGTGCGATGGGAAGCGCTGTAGGTGCCTCAATCTTAAGAACTCCACATAGTTCGACGGTCTCTGCTGTCTCTTGACCGGGTTTAACCAGGTGTCTGGCAACAATGCAATCATAGGAAAGCCCCGTGTCAAATATACAAAAAGTTTGAGAACCGTTCAAAGTAACAGTACTTCGCGTTGAGGTCTCTCTCCCTCAGGTTGGGAATCACTGTCAATAATTCCGCCTTGCGAGACTGTTAGCAAGCATCCGATCCGTTTAGGCTCACTGTGCTCGCCCCGATCATTAGTCCCGTGCGCAGGCGTTTTCCCTTTGTCACCTTGTCCTCGCTGGCTGCGGTGCCATGAAGGGCGGTCGGGTTGATCAGACTGTTTACTGTGGTTGGGGTACTTGTTTTTGTAGAACTTGGATTTTTCCGGAGGGGGGTTTTGAGTTCCAGTTTCTCTGTGGTTATTCTGGTTAGAAGCATGAGAAGATTGGTCTAGATTATTCTTTCGAAAATGCTCTTCTAACGGTTTACGTTTTGTGGCCGGCAGTTCGGCCAGCGCATTTTGATAACGCTCAGACTTTTCCAAAATGTCTTCAAGTTTTTCTGCACCCTGCTCAGCTAGAAATCTCCGGGTGTCAGCAGACAAAGTGTTCTTTATTTGTTCTGTTATAACAAATTGCTCAAGACCTTCATAGGTAGAGGGGAGCTGCGAGAGCTCTAGGCACTTTGTCAAGTATCCCTTTAGACGAGAAGAGAACTGCTGAAAACTTTCAGAGCTCTCCTTCCTGCTGTAGCGAAACAGTTGCAAAAATTTGCGAGCATTCATTTCAAAGCGCTCAATTAACGCTTTCTTCAACACATCATAGTTGTCTTGTTGGCTGCTTTCCAGTTTGGCGTAAACATCATACGCACTGCTTTTCAAAGCCTGAGAAAGCTTCATATTCCAACGCGACCTCTCTAAACCGTACAGAGTTGCAATTTTCTCAAATTTTTCTAGATACGTGTCAATCTTCTCATTAGGACAAGGGAAAGATTCTAGAGCAAAAGACATAGCAGTGAGATGAGGAGAATGAGTGTTAGAAGGATCAGTTAAGGAAGAATGAGGAGAAGACTCTCCATTGCTGGAGGTAGAGGCAGCACCACGGCTTTGGAACTCTAGAATCTTAAGCGCCAACTCGTGCTGTCTCTGTTTCTCTTTTTCTCTTTCCTCTTTCTCCTGCCTCTTCTTCTCGTGCTGCATCCTGCGAATTTCCATTTCTTCCTCAATCTTCCTCTGCTCTCTAGCTTCAGCTGCTTTCTCCTTCTGCTCCGCATCATATCTTTCAAGTTCGTCCCTGACAAAAGCTTTCGCTTCTTCTCCGTCCAAACCTTCTTCCCTCGCTTAGTCCTTGAGGATCTGCCTAAGCTTCGCCCTCTCTGCCATAGTAAATAGGTGACTGAGACTTAGACGAGAAAGAAATCAGAAAAAGGATACCCTGGTTCCTACCGCTTGCGAGAAATACCAAAACAAAAGATGATATACTTTAACCTTGGATACCTCCTCCTATACTATAGTATCTAACTATCGCTGCTATTAATCGGCCATAAAGCCCCTAATGCAGACGACTACGCCAAATAAATGGTAGTTAAGATTACACACTGAAAAAAAAAGTTGCTACAATGGAAACAAAATAATTATTGCAAAAATTTAAGAAGAAAAAAATTCCCTTAATTTAAAGTCCACTACAAGTTCACCCCTGAAAACAGTTAGGGTAAGGGAGGCAATTACAGGACGTATAGTCTGATCGCGCTCCTTAGCTTAGCTCAAACACCTACTTCTTCAGAACCTCTGTAATTGCTAGACAATCACAAACTTTACCAGCGTTTAGTATTACATAATCCACAATTAACATATATTCCGACAAAATCGACCTGTAACTCTAATGTATATTAATCAAAATGCTGTGGAAAAACAATCATTAATTGTGTGGTCAGCACGCCCATAAACAGATCGATTGTCTAGGGGATAAATTATTTTTAAAGATATAAAACCTCACAAGACATCACACTCTTACTCTATATTAGAATAAAGAAAATAATCCTGCAGACGAGCTGATATTCGTATTTGCTCAGGACTAGAGTTCAATTCCCGGAGAACGAGCCACCATTCTGTCGTAGATTTTTGATAGGGGAATTAAGACTTGGGTTGGTCCCTTCTGAAAAGATTAGAATGAGTGATAGTTCAGTGAGAGATGATAATAGAAATAGGTTTCAACGAGTGAGATGGTAGCAATCAATAAAGGCTGTCCCTGAAAACAATCGAGAATCTTCTCTCTCTCTCAGCCTATCTTCTACAACAGATTTAGAGGAGTCAGACAGTCTATTGACTACATATATTAAGATATATATATTACCACTCACGTGCACACGCACAATTTACGACAGTTAGACACACAGACGGGGGAAAACTATAACAATGATTATATAGATATTTTGGAACGAGCTGACCCGACACACTGATTAAGTTTAATTGTGAAGTTTAATGATCAAAATAAACTTCCATCACAACATATATATAATTACATTAAACATATATAAATAGTCATAAAGTCAAGAAATTTCTACAGGAATGATAGACCCACAGTTATGATCTTTTCCCTCGAGGGATAGCCCAGTCCTGTTAGAAGGAAAAAGAGATGATAGTCCCAACGAGTCACGGATACATCTGCGGTAGTCTAATGATTTTTCCCTTTAAAGGTATGAACAGACTTTGATAGTAGTATGCTCTATCCTAAGGGAAAATATACCTGCATTAGCAACAATTTGCATAAATGGAACTACAACATGTGTTAATAAATGGTTATCAAAAAAACTCACTCAGTCTACTTTCACTCGGTTCTTTCATCAGGGTACCCTGACTCACGTTCTTACCTAATAGCTTGCTGGTGTTCGATGTCTGTCGCACTGTATGACGCACCATTTAAATCTGTGTATCTTTTGCTGAAGCGGATTCCCAGCTCTGCAGATCGTGGTTTCATTCACGGGGTCCGGGGAGCGTCCACTTAATTCGATAGTTTTCTTTACAGATTTAAGTTAGTGTCACTTCACCCCGTTCAGGTAAGAATTAGTTTTAGCGGGCACACAGTGTCAGAGTCACGAGGTTTCCCTTATTTAGGAAGATGACCGGTTGGTAAATTCTTTCAATAGATAATTATTGTTCACACCCTCAGTTCGTCAAAATGTCGGAAGGTCAATGATTTGGAATGTTTTACTTGCCACAAGGGCTGAAATGTACTCGAGGTTTTTCTCTGGAAGAGTTAAATCAGGCTCGATGGGCCCGTTACTTCATTTAACCTTTAAAGTTCTTGTAAAGATTATACACCAAGTCTTTAAGGAAAATGTTTTAGTTCTTCACAGATATTTCTCGTGTACTCAAACGCTGGCAAAGTTGGGTCACCCCAGTTTCACTGAATAAAGAAAAACAGCATATAAAATACTATACATACTATGTACTCGGTTATAACTTATATTATGAACTGCAAGCGTAGAGCTTGTCTTATCATTTAAAATTCCCGTGAAATAAGTTATATACATAAAATCAGTCATCATGAATTAGAAATACATACGTATTTCGTCAATACTCAGTGATGGATCTGTGCAGTTATAAGTTTAGTTTAAATATTCTTGACTGGTTATTTGCAGTAAAATTAAATTCATTATAGCTACATGATTTTAAGCTAGAAATTATAATTTATTCTGCTTTCCACTGAAACACGTCAGCTAGAGAATATCTACGGACTTATAAATTAATCACTCTGCACAAAAGAAACTATGGAAATAAAATAGGCGATTTAACACTTAATCACTCACAAAATACCAGATATATTATATTACCTCAACTCAGAACTACAGGCGACCGCACAACTTAGAATTATACGCTGATATATATATTTGAAGGCTAGAAGCTCGCAAATTGTCGAAACAAACTGAGAAACATCGCTATACAGCTTATTCTTTACACGAGCGACCTGTCTACTGCGAATCTTGAGGACTGAATGAAATAAAGTTTAAAACTCTCGTTAATATCTTAAAACCCTGACAAAGGATGCACGCTATTTCCAAAACCTCGCAATAGCGCCGGTCTCTCCCCTTCTCTTAACACTTCCCATAAACTCAGGCGACTGGTTATAACATGCCAAGAGTGCGTCTTCACACCTACTGCTAAGAAACTGTTCGTAGCGCTACGTTTTAGATGGAAATGTAGACCACTGTCTGCTATCCCATGTCTGACAGAATGCATTCTAACGCTCTTTGTCTCGTGCAGAGACTGACACGTTTTGTAATAAATGCGTGTCTAACATGAGCCAAAAAAGACGGTAAAGTCAGAATGGGAAAGTAAATTTTGTCGCAAACGAACGAATGCGAACAAAACAGGAAAAGGAAATAAGAGCGATAATAAAGTAGAGGACACGGGTATAAAAGGAAAAGAATATAGAAAATTTATTGATCATAAATCTCTATGCGACACTGAGGACCCGCAGCAGTATGTGACAGAACCATTAATCTGTAAGGGATAGATAGGGGCCAATAACCCTTATTGCCTGGGGGCGCCCAGATCACTTTCAGTCTGCTCCTGATGTGCCATATCCACATCAGTGTCTTTTTCCTCACCTCATGTGCCACTTATACATCACAGGTATTTTTTTTAAATCTGTCCCACACTGGTAGTCATGTTGTACTATTTTAATTCCTCTTTTATGCGCAAAGTATCTATCTGTGAACACTTATTACTTCTTGTTTGACACCTTTGTTATTCTCCGTGTTTCAGAGCCACACAATAGGACTGTCTTAACATTTGAGTTGAATATGATAATTCTGTGTTGGACTTGATTTCTTTTCAAGTCCATATATTCCACGGTGCAATGAAAACTTCTCTTGTTTTCTGTATCCTTATTTTGATCTTGATGTCCATAACTCTGGTTATGTATATAAGATTCTACATCTCTTAAGAGAGTTTCTTCAATCGCATAACAGTGCAGTCCACTTAAGTGGAACTCGCTTCTCGCTTAAGTCGATTTTAGGTTATGCTGAAGTAATTTTGCAGGTCCGGGCCAAAAGTCTTCTTTGGCATTGTTAATACACTGCGGTTAAGTCGACTTCTGATAACTCGAATTTTCGGATAATATGATAATTGGGCTGCAGGCTTCAGTTCAACCAGAGAAAAAATGGTTATGAACGGAAAAGTGTGCCAAACTCAACGATGAAAGAAAGACGGCAAGGAACGACTCACAATAAGCCGCTCTAATCAAAATTACACCGAAAGACCCCGTGCTATAGCCAAATAAATCGTAATAAAGTCCGGCTTGTACTAAATTCGTTTTGACCCTAGCTATTAATGTTAATGTAGTAAACGCGTGGAGAGTATACAAAGTGCCAAGCCAGACACTATTTGGATCATGTATTGTTGTTAGCACTGTCGTAAATTTATTTTGAGAGAAAAGAGTCTTAGAAATAGTGGTCCGGTTTAGAGTGGAAAATGATGATGGAAAGCTCAGTGATAGAAACTGTAGATATTAAATAGTTGCTTCACAGCGTGCTGGAGGAGAGTAAAGACAGACTTATTTACGACAAATCGCTTCTCTCAATCTTCTCTTCCGCTCTCCTGGTCAAACAATTATTTGCCAGTTTTCCAGACTCGCATCTGCGCGCACACCGATTTGGTGTTTTTCACACACACAGACGATGTAGATACAAACTATATTAAACGAATAGGGGAAATGTTGGGCTGTGGGTATGTCCAACACCGTACTAAATGAGTTTATGTGATTTTATTCACTTTAAACATCAATCACTAACAAATATCAGGTATTACATAAATTATCATAAGTACACAAATGCAAATAACAAATTTGGGAGGGGTGAAGAAGATTGGTATCGACTAAGCCCTTCCCGCTTATTAGACAAAGATAAACCCAGTCCAGAGATAGATAATATCAGGAACATAGGTACGTTAACCTAACAGTGAAGTTAATTACTCTGAAAGAGGGGGGTATTACATAAATTATCATAAGTACACAAATGCAAATAACAAATTTGGGAGGGGTGAAGAAGATTGGTAGTTAGGTATAAAAAAAAAACCTGTTCTTCCCAGCTGTACTTCCCTTTACTAAGCAAATGGAAAGGAGGGGGTTTTTAAACAGAGTTAACCAATTAGCAACTCCCCCTTAAAGGAACAATGCAGGGAATACAGAAAAATTATATTACTAGGCAAGAAAGTTAACAACAGGTTTACAAAAGAAAACGATTAAATTTCCTGTCATTCATGCACACGCGTGAGGATCCACACTCATATACTCACACACTTACCGAATGCAGCCTCAGACGATCCATAAAAGTATATAAAAACAGCAAGTAATCTTTTGACATATGAACTGTCTAGTCCTTCGATGTCCCGCCCCAGATGTTTGCGAGGGTTTGTTGGTAACAAATATTCTCACTTATCGCAAGACTTGAAGACTAAGAGTTCTCGTGTTTTTATTATATATATATAAAAAGGAGTCTATGGGATGGCACTAACACAGTTCGGCACAGGGGTGAAAATGAAGTGGTCTCTTTTAATCCTCCGCTATGGTAAAATTCCTTCAATGCGTGATGATAGTTTTATTAAATCCAATTGAGGAAAAAAACTAGGCTCAGTCACAGTCAGGAAAATATGTACTCTCTCACAGTAAACAGTAAATATGATATCGCTACTGGCGATGATTACCTTCCAGTTTATCTTACAGGTTTGTAAGGGTAATTTGATGATTATTCTTTAAAAATGTTCTTGGGTGGGCTTTATTTCATTTAATTCTGACAGCTAGGTCGCAAAAAGACCGCCACAAGATTATATTTTAAAAGAAATGTTTCTTCAATATGACTGGAAGTTTATAGGATGATTTCTTTATTTCTTTCTTTATTTAGCTGGGACCGCAGGTTACGATCACTCGCTTTGCACAGAATAGAAATCACTGCAAATATATATATATATATATATATATATATATATATAATCCAGGGGAAAATCTATAACAAGATTTCAATAAAGCTAGTGCTTCTGTAAAGGTCTGGCCAGCGAGTGATAACGTGTCTAGTCTTCATGGTCTATTTAGCTAAAATGGAATGTAAGTTGAGTGGGACATGATAAACTTGACAGCTTATTTGATCTCACGAACTTTTGGGGATCTGACCGCCAAATCAAGAGAAGAAACCGCACCCTGGTCTTCGTATTTCCGTTCGCTGCTGCCCGTTTCGGCTTTCCCCCGTTCGCTCGGTTCTGCGATTGACACCGAGACGCGAAATTAGCGGCAAGCAACTGCGTCTCGTATCAGGGACCACTACTGTCTTTGATAACGCCGATAGTCTCCCCTGAAATCCCTCAGTCTGACTCTTTGATCTCGTGCCGCTGTGCCTGTTTGATTCTGGCGACGCCCCCCACTGGCCAAGTTAATTAAAATAACTGCCTATGATTGTTCAAGAGATGTTAGTGGGCGTGATTTAATCTCTCCTTAAATCAATGCGATGACCAGAATCAACGATAGGTAAACTTTCCGCATATCAATCAGCAAACGTGTGTGCCCTCTGTGGAACAGTTTCATAGCTAATGAATCCACGTGAAAGAAGTCCCGTTTTACAAGAATTACAACAAAGTTCAGGGTCAGCCGAGTTCGTCCATCACAAGCACATGTGTTATGGAACTTTCTGATATGGTCATAGATAACCTTTACGTTAATATTTTCTCTGGCACTAATAGTAACATTATTCTTCTGTAATTTGTGCACTCCTACAAATCTCCTTTATTAGGCAATTTGACTAGATAATCTTCATTCCATTCTGTTGGAATTTCTTTTCTGTCCCAGACTTGATCAAATAACATATAGTATCTGTGCGGAGGTGTCAATATCTGCATTGATGGCCTCTGCAAGAATGCCATCTGAGCCAACAGATTTTCCACCATTTAGGAGCTTTCTGGTTACTTATACTTTATTGATATTTCCTACCTCTCATGAAAACTGGGAGGGATTCTCTTAGATTGGAACTAACAGTGCCAAAATTATTTCTCATGTTTGGCTCCACGTGGCTATGTGAATCAACGTTTTCCTCGATTATTTTGATTGTGTTAAAGTACATATCTCGAACAATGGACATGAATTTGGAGGCAGAGCTCAGATGTGGGCTGAGTTCAGATCTTCAACAAGGGAACGGTTGCAAGGTTTCGCATTGATTTTCTTATCAATGAGCTTCCTAGAATTATTTATAAGTATAAAATGTAAAGAAAAGGCAGTCCTATAACAGACACTGCCATAGGGGAGTAAAGTGTTAGAGACTTCACTATACTAAATCCAGCATCGAGAGGTGGGGGGACCAATTCCCTTCCTCGCTGCTTTTTTCCTTCCCTAACTCAAGTGCAAAGTCAGGTACCCATTTACAGCTCGGTAGACTGAAGCTTGTCGATACAGTTAATCGAACTCGGCACCTTTGCTCTAACCACTCTATACGCAAGAATAATGCTTGATTTAAGCCATTTAAAAGTAATTTCGGAATGTTCCACTTTATTTAATGTAGTTAGCAATCTGCTGTATTTGATATGGCGAATGAGTTATGAAATTCATCACACTTGAGGCTTGGCTCTAAATTCTATTGCACCAGGGGATCTAAAGTATTCCAGATCTAGCCATCAAGATATCATTTTGTAGAGAACAAGGCTATAAAGCATTTTATCCACTGGTGTGGCTTAAGGAACAATTTCTATCTAGGAGAGCCGTGTAAATTAAGTTTAAAGTACTAACAAAAACTTTAAGGTGAAAAGCGTTCAACTTTTGAGTCTTTTGAAGACCATTTGTTATACATCGTATATATCTTTATTGTAACATTTGATCATTGAATCATGTCCCTGAAATGTATGAACACCACAAAAATTATGGCCAGCAACAGTTAACGCAAAATATGATGGCCTCATGAAGATGCAAGGCCCTGGAACGTGTATTCTTTTGTTTGTTTGTTTTTGGTGTTTTTTTTTAAATTATTGTTTGGAAAACGCAGTCGAAGAAATGTTAGGATCGGCACCAGGAACTTACAAAGTCACCAAGGGCGAACGAGTTAAGCATGACAGATTGAAGATGTCTGAATTGTATGCCAGAGTTGCAAGACCTGGCGTCCTCTCGGATATTCAGGGATAAAGTAACGACCTTCGAGCTAAACAAGATCAGAACTGGATTATTTCAACATTCCTCCGGTGATAACAAGGTTTTGTTTGAAGTAATTACACCGTCTATTACAGCTGAATGAAAGGTCAAGTTGAAATATGAACGCTTCAGGAATGGGATAATAACCTTGTGAAGCGTTCGGGTCTCGTGGTGTAGATCACAAGCTGTGCTTGCTGGTTTAAGAAAAGTTAGCAGCAGGCTGATAAAATTAGATGACTCTCCGTCTCTGCTTCTCGAAGGTTGCCAGAAATGGATCATTGTAACCCATGTCTTGCACGAAACACTCAGACAAGCTCCTTTCGATCCGTATCTTGATGTTTTCTTTATAGGTATGTGTTACCAATCTGGTTGCAATGCATATGTTCAACTGATGTAGTAAGGCTGATATATATATACTGCTATGGTGGTCGTGGCTGGTGATGTATCGTGCTGTAATATGACTAATCGCGAATGTGTGACATGGTAGTTCGTCGAGGTGGACGTCTATGTATCAGTGCAGACTGGTATCACCACACGTAACGTACAAGAGTGTGTGTGGCATTCATCACCTTGAAAGATGTAGATGTGAAGTTGATGGAGTCAAAATATAGATAAACATCTGTGTACGTTTTGATCATTTATTATGGTCACACCAACAAGACGAAGACAACTCCATGTAAGTATGACACAGGAACATGGCGGATATGAAAACAGTTTACAACAATGGCATGTACATAAGTTCCAATAATTATATCATTATCAAAGTGTTGCAGCCTCCAAGATATCTCTCAGTCTACACTTAGCAGAAAAACCCCGTATTACACAACGGGTAAACACTATATAAACATCCAACAGTTTCTTTCTTTCAAATTCTTCTTAAGTCGAACCTCCCAAACATGGCGGGCGACGAAATTAGCATAGTCCATCCCTCTAATCGGACGTATCGAAGATAGGCTGTCCTTTCGAAGATAGGCTTATACAACTCCCTTGTACATCAGGCGAGTTTTCATTTTCAAAATTATAATAACTAATAACCCATCTGTTCTTCCACTCCAGATAGTTATATATATTAGGCCTCTATCAAACAGTACACACTGTGGATTCCTCTTCTGTAGACATAAGTGTCTGAGTTCAAAATATACCGCCAATCATGCGGGTTGTAGAAGATTATCTATTCTCATGGGTCTCTGTGTGTAAATCTAGAAAAACAGTCTTAGATGGCTCCAACGAGCGTAACAAGAGGAATGCTCTGCCTTCTAACCATTTGTGAGCTCTTGTCACTGGTTGACTCAAAAATATGATCCTTACAAAGGAAGTGTGAAAGTTTCGTAATTTTACCTTGATACGAATTCCTAACACCACTTAGAAGCAACTGTCGTCTTCCTGACGAACAGAAAATAACACAGGGGACTCTAAATATAGTGGAAGAGTTTCCATCCCCAAAAGGCAATGCAGAGAAATAATCAGACATTCCGTCTGACAGACCCAGAACAAAAACACGGCCTCCCGCCGGAAATCTTCATCAAAAAACTCTCTTAGTTTGGACATGCGCAGTTCGCATCCCCTCTGACCTATCCAGTCAGCTGGTGTCACCTTTTAAAGAGGAGTAACTACATATATACTTTCCCTCAAAGCAAAAGATGAGTATTCGCCCTTAGATTATGGTTCCAATGAAGAATACATTAGACCCAAAAATCTTATTCAAAATATAACAAGCATACAGACAGACTACATTATCAGTTATGAAAAACTGCACGTAACAGTCTTACCACACCTCCCGGGAAAAAAAATGAAACTTTTTTTTTTTAAATACATCTAGGAGCAACATACAATAGGCTCACAACGCATGAATAATGCGCAGATGAAAGTATCAAAAACAAATATAACGCCAAATGTGAGGCTAAGACGACATATGGAGCGACTGGTGAGAATATATCTCATAATCTCAGAGAAAGCGTTTCTCTAAGTATAAATGTTTCCAGAGAGGTGTCACCAACTTATACTACAATATTGGCAATGACACAATGCATACAATAATTTCAATCAATAATTTCATATTAGGTATCTTAAGTTCATGATTAACAAAGAAGAAAAATCATCAAAGAACAGCGGTGAATATACATCAATGAACCGCTAAGTAGTGATACAATCACTATATTACAAATTACAAATGTGTACCTATATTGATAGAAAGAAACTATTATAGACTTAGACGTATTAGGAAGTCCAAGACATAAAAGTTAGGTGGAATCATGTGGGCATCTAGACAAAATGTCTGCCATCACATTATCTGATCCACATATAGCTCGAACCGAGAAATGAAATGGTTGAAGAGCAATTGCATATCGAGTAGACCTCGAGCTCTTCAAATTCTTACTCTGTATAGATGTAAGAGCTTTCTGGTCGGTTTCTACTATGAAATGTGCGCCTAGAAGGAATCTTTGTAGTTTGAGAATTGACCAGACCATAGCCAACAGTTCACGGTCTAAAACCGAGTAATTCCTTTCTGCAGCATTAAGTTTTCTGGAGATATACATTACAGGATGCAGAGTTCCCGAGTACTCTTGCATTAGTGCCGCTCCAATCCCAGTGGATGAAGCGTCACTACGAAGAAAAAATGTCTTATCTTTAGTAGGTAACACTAGAATAGGTGGTGTTGAAAACATAGTTTTGATCTTATCCAACGAGGATTGGCATTCCTGAGACCAGTGAACCATATTAGGAGACCCTTTCTTTAGTAGTGTAGAAAGAGGTGCCATGATAGAGGACAGATTCGGAATGAATCGTCCATAAAATTGTATAAGACCTAAGAGACTTCGCACTTGCTTTTTAGTCTTAGGAATAGAGATGTTAAGTATCTTAGTGATATTATGGTCCTCTGTCTTTAGGAAACCATGACCAACTCGATGGCCTAGGAAAGAAATTTCGCTAAAACCAATGTAGGTTTTAGAGGGTTTCGCTGTCAGATTATGCTCGCGTAAAGTAGACAGTAATTCATCTAACGCCGAATAGTGATCTTCCCAAGTATCGCTGAAAAGACAGATGTCATCTAGGTATGCAATGACATCTGACCGATAAGATAGTATTCGACGCATCATGCGTACGAATGTAGCTGGTGCGTTCATAAGGCCGAAAGGCATAAAATTCCAATGAAAAAGGCCTCTAGGTGTAGAAAAAGCAGTAAAAGGTTTGGCGCGTTCAGATAAAGGAACTTGCCAATATCCTTTAGACAAATCAAATTTAGTGAAAAAAATGAGATTTAGAAAGCCTAGTAAGTAGCTCTTCTAGTAAAGGCATAGGTTCAGCATCGAACTTCGTAACTTGATTCAATTTGCGATAGTCAACGCAAAGACGTATGTTATTGTCTTGTTTTCTAACAATAACCATCGGCGAAGAATATGCAGAAGTGGATGGTTCAATTATTTTTAAATCTATCATCTCATCCAACTCCTTCTCAACCTGTGCTTGAAAATGTATAGGAATAGGATAAGGTCTGACTCTAATAGGAGTATAGGCAGTTAGAACAATGTCATGTTCAATGACATGAGTTTGTCCAGGGATGTCAGTGAGGACATCCTGAAATGTTTGTAACATAACCGAAACTTGTCGCTGTTCTCCTAGAGATAAATCAGGAGAAACAGTAACATTTTTCCATGATTCACTAGAATGAAGTGGAATCATCGGAAGCGGAAGATTAACATCCGAAAAACTTGTTTCCTCATCCTGTATTACGGACAGTGATGAGTAATGACCATGTTGGACTGGAGAATCGTCCGTTGCCTGGAAAATAGGCTGTAAATAATCAGGACGTTCATGGAATTCCGTAAGCATATTGATGTGGAAGGTTTTATGCTTTCCATCAATATCGACAATGTAGTCAACATCGGAAATTTTCGAGATTATATCGTACGGACCTTTCCAAGAAATAAGAAGTCTGTTTTCCCTACAAGGTAGCAAAACAAATGCTTTGTCACCAGGACAAAGTTGTCGTAAGGTTCTTTTCTTATTGGCAAATTGCCTTGCCTTCTGTTTAGCAAATTCAGAAGAAGAAGTTGCCAATTTGCATGCTTCGATAATCTTTTGTCTCAGCGCGATGACATATTCGTAAGAGGATTTTGTGTCATCGGTAATATTATCAGCGGTTATGAGATCATGAAGCAAAGACATAGGGCGCGCGCGGTTGCGCGCCAAAGACAAGTTCAAAGGGAGAAAATCCTGTATGTTCATTGGGGACCTCTCTGTAAGCGAAGAGGGCTGCAGGTAAAACCCTGTCCCAATCTTGAGGATGATCCTCAGTTATTTTCCCTAATAAGTTTTTGAGTGTTCTATTTAGGCGTTCGACCATCCCATTAGACATTGGATGATAGATACTACTCAAAGATCTCTCTATCTGCAGAGTAGACATCACTTGAGACATGGTATCCGATATTAGTTGGGTTCCATGATCTGATAATATTTCTCCGGGGAATCCCAGACGAGAAAATATTAGCCAAAGAGCGTCTGCAACATCGGCAGTGGAAATGCTCTTCAGAGGTATAGCCTCTGGCCAACGTGTGCACATGTCCACACACGTTAAGATAAACTGATGTCCTCTGGCAGATTTGATCTTAAACGGACCAATAATGTCTATTGCCATTTTCTGAAACGGCCGAATAGGAATGTCTGCAGCCTGAATAGGTGCAGCATGGCGTGGACCTTTGGATTTGACCTCTTGACATACTTTACAAGATCGACAATAAATCCGTATGTCCTTGTTTACTAATGGCCAAAAGAAAGCCGCAAGAACTCTTGACTTCGTACGGGAAAAACCCATATGTCCAGCACACTGAGAGTCGTGAGCGTGCTGCAAAATTTTAACTCTCAAATTCTTGGGCACAAGAATCTGAGAATGACTTGACTTAGTGGAGTCTTGCACCATACGTACAAGTACGCCATTCTTCATTGTAATCCAAGATTTACGCTTTGTATCTTTATTCGGATCACCTTTTGTTGCAAGAGTGAAGAATTTTTTTAGAGTCGGATCATCTTCTTGCTGTTTTATAAACGAGTCACGAGAAATTACCAAGGGATCATCTTGGTTATGCACTTAATTTTTTTCAGTAGATGAAGTTTGAGGCATATTAAGAGCTTGAGCTCTAGTGACTACAGCATTAGCAGTTTGCATATTTTGTTTTTCCCAAACGGAAATTTGTTGCGGAGTGCATTCTTTGACTCCGTGAATACGACCGATGATAAGATCAGCGATCGGATTCGGCAGAAGACATGCGTGTACATCTCCTGTAAAGAAAGGAGTAGCAATCCTAATGATCGCAGTAGAGTATTTCTCTAAGGTGCCGCCAAATGTCACACATTTGACTACTTTTCCTGTGGCACGAGAAGGATCTACGAGTGACTGCCTAACACCAATTGTGGTGCATCCAGAATCAAAAAGAACTGAGACTGGATTATCATTTACTAAACCTTTATGCAAGACAATATAACCTCTTCCATCATGCGCGACTGACGCAGGAAGAGCGGGAAGAGGATGGCCACAACTTAAAGTGGACACCGTAGTTGGTTAAAATAATGTTTTGCATTGGGGGCACTGAGATGCTCTCCCAAAATCAAAAGCGGAACATGCCATATTATTAGCGTCATTATTATCTTTAGTCTGTTTATAGGCTTCATGTGACTCTTGCTGTGCAGAGTTTGCCTGATAATGTGATTTATGTTTTTTGTATTGTGATCTGCCTCGATTATTATTGCCTCTGTAATCATTATTGTTTCCTCTATTGTAACCTGTATTTGGGTTTGAGTCATAGTTCTCATGGTTACCATTATCATGTTCATTATAATGAGTATCTCTATAATTATGATCTTGTTGTCTCCATGACGGATAACTTGGATAGTTTCTATAATGACTTCCTCTGCGGAAATTCCTATAATTATGACCACCCCTGAATCGAGGGCTGTCGGCTCGTCTCCAGTTCTTCGCAGAAGAACCCTGAAATGATTGGTTACCTTGGTTTTGATAACTATTATGGTTACCTTTTTATCAAACCTGTTTTGTGGTCCCTGAAATTTGTGTGAGTAATTAGGGTTGTATGGTGTTGCTGAAGCAACTGGCATACTTTCCTTAACCTTAGCATTGCTAAAAGCTACGTCCGGATGTGCAGTGACGTATTGGGTACAATATTCTTCCATTTCTTTTAGTGTCTTGTGTTTCCGCTCATGAAGGAATTCAAGGAATGGTTTATTTACACTTGACATAATCTTGTCTCTGAGCAACAAGTCCATAAGGGCTTCATATGTCTTTTCTGTTTTGGACAGCTCAATCCAACGATTAAATGTAAGACGTGTCCTTGCAATGAATTCTGAGAATTCTACCCCTGATTCAGGTACCATTTTCTTAAACAAAAGACGGTAACCTTCCTCTGTTAATTGATATTTTTTTTAAAAAGGCTGCTCTGATAACATCATAATTATTCTGGTCAGCCTCTTCTACCAAGCTTAAACTAGTCAGAGTGTCACCTTTCAGTATCTCTGATAACTGATTAGCATATTGTGATCTATCCACATTATGATTTCGACAAGAACGTTCAAATCTATCTAGCCAAACTGTTATATCGTCACTGGATGGATTAAATGCTGGTAGCTTGATCTTGTAAATAGAAGGTTTAACATTACCACCAGATGACTGATTAACATTACTCATGTTTGTCAATTTCAATTTTTCTAACTCAAATGCTAACAGTTTTTCCTCATGTTCCCTTTTTGCCTTTCTCTCCTCGGCTTCAGCTTCTTTGTCTAATCTCTTTTGTTCAGCCTCAGCTTCTCTATCTAATCTCTTTTGTTCAGCTTCTCTATCTAATCTCTTTTGTTCAGCTTCTCTGTTTTGTTTTTCCATTTCCATTTGGAATCTCTTTTCTTCCACCTGCATCTGCAATTTCTTTTGTTCAAATTCTAATTCCAATCTTCTATCCTCAGCTTTCTGTTTATCAATTTCCAATTTTTGTGCTTTTTCATATTGACTGGTAGCATACTCCTCCACCTTATCACCAGTTTTGCCCAGGGATTTCCCTTGCACAATAAAGTAATCTAAAGTCGACATAATGTCTAACAATATGTGACTAATATCCCTGAAATAACAAATTAATTTATTTCAACCAAACAGGAGCAAGTTTTTAACAAAAACTCGTATAATCAGCTCCCTTAATTTCAATGACTTTTGAAGACAAGTCTTTTGTAAGAACTTGTATGGTTATTCTATGATAACAATATCATCAGACATTTATATCATAAATTCAATCAAAATGTCAATACTGTATGTCTAAGTATGTGTACCAATAGCAAACAAAACAATAACAATAATACGAAGACAAATATTCAAAACACTACGATAACATTCGCAGAAGTCAACTACAAAACTAAAATGAAGGAAATCTCACAAAGGATGTGATGATAACTGCGAAAATGTAAACAAAACAACTGACGTCACAGTGTAAAAACATAAAGGTGTATAGAACTGAATGACAGAAAAGAGTAGACCTACAAATACAAACAAATTTAATCAAAACTAAAGAATAAAAACTGTTACAAAAACAACGAAGAAAAAACACACCTCGTCACTACTAACACAAAATAGCAACAGTTGTCGCTAGCAGATTTTCAATCAAGAAAACCGCACCTATGGAACACTAATACAAGACCTCTGTGACGTGGTATATCTTATATTAGTCACACACCCAACCTCCCACAAAACATATACACAAAATATTACATGTAACACTTAAACATAAATATATATATTTCATATAATGTAATGTAATGCAATGTGCTGCACAGAAGGCTCAGATGTTATTCTAATACAATAGCACTGCCACTTTAATAAATAATTACTTCTAAATTAAACTATTACAAAGTTCAATATAGAGCAGTACAGGAAGCTCCACCGATGAAAAATGTACTACTGATTCTGCTTCAGAAACTGTGGCGATGGTAAATCGGATTTCTGTTCTTCAAAACAGTAATGACAACGGTCATGACACATGGCCTTCCAAAGAGCAGTTTTGACCATCAAAGCCGGGTACTTTGCAATTTGACGAAGGTAACGTCTATGTAGAGTCTCACCTCGTAAACCCACGTATTTGATCACCACTGTTACCAATCTGGTTGCAATGCATATGTTCAACTGATGTAGTAAGGCTGATATATATATATACTGCTATGGTGGTCGTGGCTGGTGATGTATCGTGCTGTAATATGACTAATCGCGAATGTGTGACATGGTAGTTCGTCGAGGTGGACGTCTATGTATCAGTGCAGACTGGTATCACCTATTTGTAACGTACAAGAGTGTGTGTGGCATTCATCAACTTGAAAGATGTAGATGTGAAGTTGATGGAGTCAAAATATAGGTAAACAGCTGTGTACGTTTTGATCATTTATTATGGTCACAGCAACAAGACGAAGACAACTCCATGTAAGTATGACACAGGAACATGGCGGATATGAAAACAGTTCACAACAATGGCATGTACATAAGTTCCAATAATTATATCATTATCAAAGTGTTGCAGCCTCCAAGATATCTCACAGTCTACCTTAGCAGAAAAACCCCGTATTACACAACGGGTAAACACTGTATAAACATCCAACAGTTTCTTTCTGACTCATCAAAGTCATTCTTCTTAAGTCGACCTCCCAAACATGGCGGGCGACGAAATTAGCATAGTCCATCCCTCTAATCGGACGTATCGAAGATAGGCTGTCCTTTCGAAGATAGGCTTATACAACTCCCTTGTACATCAGGCGAGTTTTCATTTTCAAAGTTATAATAACTAATAACTGTCGCAAAATTGGTTGCAAGTCATTGCAAACGTTTTCAGGTAGATTTATAAAACCGTCTACGATCGATTGACCGCTTTCAAAATGGCGGCGTATCAGCGAAATGTGTATCAGTCAGAGGAAATCGCCAAGGATAAATAAAAGCAGAAGGGAATCAGTATGAAAAAGATTTTACATTTCAGTACAGGGAAGGATTGTGTATAACTGCATATAAGAAGGAACGGTAGGAAGTTCTCATTTTCGGAGATATATGCGTATTTCGGCTGCCCACAGTTACGCTAACAGCTGGTAAACCCACTTCTGTTCGAAATATTAAAATCAACAAATAACAGTTTGGGAATTTACATGGATAGGAAGATAGAGTTTTATCAGCTGTATAAAACTAGATAAGATGGAACAATATGGATATTATATATGCCGAGAATGAGAAAGGCAAAAATTCCGTCGACGCACAGATCGGCCGAAATCACTGTTCGGGAAGGATTTTTTAGGTCTAGGTCTAAGCTGTGACGTCGGTACTCTCCGATACGTCCGCGCTATCGTATATATAAAGCGTACCGGTAAACTGAGACACGGACAACGGAAAAGGTTTGAGACAGACTGGAGGCAGAGTTTCGCCACTATCCATGAATTGTGAGCGGATCGCCAGAAACATTTTTAAGTCCAGTATCTGAAGTCTGAGGGTTCCATGAAATAACTCAAACCAGACTGTCCAGTATCAGAAGCCGGTGTAGTTCATCAGAGGCAATCCCACAAAAAAGTGCAGGACCCCAAAGAGTGAACTTCAACTGGTCATTGGCATCCCTACTGTTGGGTCTACCAAGTCTGATATCAGCAAAGGACAGTTTCCGTGTCAGCAGTATCAAGTTGAACAGATAAGTGTCACTTAGGACACTGACTACCACAATATATGAAACACAATAAATAGTCAAGTGATGACATTTATCAGAGGACTAAAAACCGTGATATATTTAAAATGAATGAAGTCTAAACAGACAATAATAGTAATTGTGTGAATACTTTTATATATATGTGTATGCTCTTTTCCAACTAGTAGAAATAGAATATTAGTGTAATTATTAAACTATTTTAACTGTACCTGAGGACTTATTCACTTCTTCCATTTGTGGTTTCAGTGAATGTACATTTTACTTATCCCCTAGAGTATAAGTAATCATAAGATAGTCACAGGGAGGAGACACCTTAAATCCTGGTACTACTTCTTACCAACTGGGCCAGGGTTTTCACAGTCTGACTATTTTTATGATAACAATACACCAGTGCTTATTTATAAGACTGGGGTATTACTTGTAAGGTCAGAACTCTTTACTGGCATAATCTTACATAAATAAATAATTTTAAATAACCTTCCGCCACAATAACCCATCTGTTCTTCCACTCCAGATAGTTATATATATTAGGCCTCTATCAAACAGTACACACTGTGGATTCCTCTTCTGTAGACATAAGTGTCTGAGTTCAAAATATACCGCGGCACCCCAAGATGCAGCAATAGTGAATGCAGTCAGCGACTCATAGCTTGACTGCCTGCGTCAGGACCAGCGAACCAGAGCTGGTCAAGACCGTGCTCCACCTCCACGTGGTGGTCCTGGAAACAGTCTGCATAAGTGCAGGCTGGCTGAGCGAGCATGGATCGAAATGGGATGGCAACCCCGGTCCTTAAAAAATGCCGTGCAGAAGTCGGATGTGTCGACCGAAAGGTGCAGATATCACATCTTAGGCGCAAACAGACACAACGCAACCACCGTCCTTTTCAGGACGAACGAAGAAGAAGAAGAAAGAAAAATATACCGTCAATCATGCGGGTTGTAGAAGATTATCTATTCTCATGGGTCTCTGTGTGTAAATCTAGAAAAACAGTCTTAGATGGCTCCAACGAGCGTAACAAGAGGAATGCTCTGCCTTCCAACCATTTGTGAGCTCTTGTCACTGGTTGACTCAAAAATATGATCCGTACAAAGGAAGTGTGAAAGTTTCGTAATTTTACCTTGATACGAATTCCTAACACCACTTAGAAGCAACTGTCGTCTTCCTGACGAACAGAAAATAACGCAGGGGACTCTAAATATAGTGGAAGAGTTTCCATCCCCAAAAGGCAATGCAGATAAATAATCAGACATTCCGTCTGACAGACCCAGAACAAAAACACGGCCTCCCGCCGGAAATCTTCATAAAAAACTCTCTTAGTTTGGACATGCGCAGTTCGCATCCCCTCTGACCTATCCAGTCAGCTGGTGTCACATTTTAAAGAGGAGTAACTACATATATACTTTCCCTCAAAGCAAAAGATGAGTATTCGCCCTTAGATTATGGTTCCAATGAAGAATACATTAGACCCAAAAATCTTATTCAAAATATAACAAGCATACATACAGACTACATTATCAGTTATGAAAAACTGCACGTAACAGTATGCCTATGTCAGTCACCATCGTTTGCTCTCAACCTGTTCCTCCTGTTATCGCTTCAATATAATGATATGTCCGAAATAATTTAACTGTTATTTAAGTCTTTCTTAAAGTTTCTTCTCATTTCTAGCCTATTCTGAACCTCTTTATTAGCCTTGTTCATGTCCCAATGAAATAGCCATACTTTTAGGTACATTTTCCTCCCAAAGAATTAACTATCACCAGTACCACATTTCTAATTTTAGTTTGTAAACATGAGAGATATTCGCACAAATGTTGTAACATTAGTTCCCGTAGACATTCGCACAAATGTTGTAACATGAGTTACCAGAGATATTCGCACAAATGTTGTACATTATTTACCATAGACATTCGCACAAAAGTTGTAACATGAGTTACCAGAAATATTCGCACATATGGGATAATATTAGTTACTAGAAATATTCGCACAAATGTTGTACATTATTTACCATAGACATTCTCACAAATGTTGTAACCTGAGTTACCAGAGATATTCACATAAATGTGGTAACGTTAATTACCAGAGATATTCGTACAAATGTTGCAACATGAGTGTCGTAGATTTTTGATAGGGAAATTAAGACTTGGGTTGGTCCCTTCTGAATAGATTAGAATACGTGATAGCCACAGTGAGAGATGATAGTAGAAATAGATTTCCACGAGTGAGATGGTAGACTGTGATAGAGGCTGTCTCTGAAATCGAGAAATCTTCACTCTTTCACCTATCTTCTACGACAGATGTAGAGGAGTCAGACAGTCTAAACACATATATATATATTACATATATATTTCTATCCACTCACGTGCACGCACATACAAGACGACAGTTAGACGTACAGACGTGGGGAAAAATATAACAATGATTATACAGACATTTTGGAACGAGCTGACCAACGCGCTGATTAAGTTCAAGAGAAATTTTAATTATCATCTAAAATTTCATCACAACACATAAAAATTACATCAAAGCATATACAAATAGTCATAAAATCAATGAATTTCTACCAGAATGATAGACCCACAGTATGATCTTATCCCTCAAGGTATGCCCACAGTCCTGTTAGAAGAAAGTGATAGCCCCAAGGAATCAAGGATACATTAGCGGTAATCTAATGATTTTCCCCTTTTAAAGGTATGAACAGACTTAGATATTAGTATGATCTATCCTAAGGAAAAGTATCTTGTTTGCAACAAAACTTGCATAAAGAAATTACAAATTGGATGAAACCAAGATCTGCAGAGCTGGGTATCCGCTTCATCAAACGATAAAACAGATTGTGTCATAACGTGCGCCAGACGGCGAACAGCAGCACGATTGTAGGTAAGGTTGTGTGAGACAGAGCCCTGATCAATGAACCGAGAGAAAGCAGGAACGAGTGACTCTTTTTTATGGTATACAAAATTTCACCCACTTTGTAAATTTCTTTATGCAAGTTTGTTGCAAACAAGATACTTTTCCTTAGGATAGATCATACTAATATCTAAGTCTGTTCATACCTTTAAAAGGGGAAAATCACTAGATGACCGCTAATGTATCCTTGATTCCTTGGGGCTATCACTTTCTTCTAACAGATCTGTGGGCATACCTTGAGGGATAAGATCATACTGTGGGTCTATCATTCTGGTAGAAATTCATTGATTTTATGACTATTTGTATATGCTTTGATGTAATTTTTATGTGTTGTGATGAAATTTTAGATGATAATTAAAATTTCTCTTGAACTTAATCAGCGCGTTGGTCAGCTCGTTCCAAAATGTCTGTATAATCATTGTTATATTTTTCCCCACGTCTGTACGTCTAACTGTCGTCTTGTATGTGCGTGCACGTGAGTGGATAGAAATATATATGTAATATATATATATGTGTTTAGACTGTCTGACTCCTCTACATCTGTCGTAGAAGATAGGTGAAAGAGTGAAGATTTCTCGATTTCAGAGACAGCCTCTATCACAGTCTACCATCTCACTCGTGGAAATCTATTTCTACTATCATCTCTCACTGTGGCTATCACGTATTCTAATCTATTCAGAAGGGACCAACCCAAGTCTTAATTTCCCTATCAAAAATCTACGACACTCATGTTGCAACATTTGTACGAATATCTCTGGTAATTAACGTTACCACATTTATGTGAATATCTCTGGTAACTCAGGTTACAACATTTGTGAGAATGTCTATGGTAAATAATGTACAACATTTGTGCGAATATTTCTAGTAACTAATATTATCCCATATGTGCGAATATTTCTGGTAACTCATGTTACAACTTTTGTGCGAATGTCTATGGTAAATAATGTACAACATTTGTGCGAATATCTCTGGTAACTCATGTTACAACATTTGTGCGAATGTCTACGGGAACTAATGTTACAACATTTGTGCGAAGTTAAATTATTTCGGACATATCATTATATTGAAGCGATAACAGGAGGAACAGGTTGAGAGCAAACGATGGTGACTGACATAGGCATACTGTTACGTGCAGTTTTTCATAACTGATAATGTAGTCTGTATGTATGCTTGTTATATTTTGAATAAGATTTTTGGGTCTAATGTATTCTTCATTGGAACCATAATCTAAGGGCGAATACTCATCTTTTGCTTTGAGGGAAAGTATATATGTAGTTACTCCTCTTTAAAATGTGACACCAGCTGACTGGATAGGTCAGAGGGGATGCGAACTGCGCATGTCCAAACTAAGAGAGTTTTTTATGAAGATTTCCGGCGGGAGGCCGTGTTTTTGTTCTGGGTCTGTCAGACGGAATGTCTGATTATTTCTCTGCATTGCCTTTTGGGGATGGAAACTCTTCCACTATATTTAGAGTCCCCTGCGTTATTTTCTGTTCGTCAGGAAGACGACAGTTGCTTCTAAGTGGTGTTAGGAATTCGTATCAAGGTAAAATTACGAAACTTTCACACTTCCTTTGTACGGATCATATTTTTGAGTCAACCAGTGACAAGAGCTCACAAATGGTTGGAAGGCAGAGCATTCCTCTTGTTACGCTCGTTGGAGCCATCTAAGACTGTTTTTCTAGATTTACACACAGAGACCCATGAGAATAGATAATCTTCTACAACCCGCATGATTGACGGTATATTTTTCTTTCTTCTTCTTCTTCGTTCGTCCTGAAAAGGACGGTGGTTGCGTTGTGTCTGTTTGCGCCTAAGATGTGATATCTGCACCTTTCGGTCGACACATCCGACTTCTGCACGGCATTTTTTAAGGACCGGGGTTGCCATCCCATTTCGATCCATGCTCGCTCAGCCAGCCTGCACTTATGCAGACTGTTTCCAGGACCACCACGTGGAGGTGGAGCACGGTCTTGACCAGCTCTGGTTCGCTGGTCCTGACGCAGGCAGTCAAGCTATGAGTCGCTGACTGCATTCACTATTGCTGCATCTTGGGGTGCCGCGGTATATTTTGAACTCAGACACTTATGTCTACAGAAGAGGAATCCACAGTGTGTACTGTTTGATAGAGGCCTAATATATATAACTATCTGGAGTGGAAGAACAGATGGGTTATTGTGGCGGAAGGTTATTTAAAATTATTTATTTATGTAAGATTATGCCAGTAAAGAGTTCTGACCTTACAAGTAATACCCCAGTCTTATAAATAAGCACTGGTGTATTGTTATCATAAAAATAGTCAGACTGTGAAAACCCTGGCCCAGTTGGTAAGAAGTAGTACCAGGATTTAAGGTGTCTCCTCCCTGTGACTATCTTATGATTACTTATACTCTAGGGGATAAGTAAAATGTACATTCACTGAAACCACAAATGGAAGAAGTGAATAAGTCCTCAGGTACAGTTAAAATAGTTTAATAATTACACTAATATTCTATTTCTACTAGTTGGAAAAGAGCATACACATATATATATATAAAAGTATTCACACAATTACTATTATTGTCTGTTTAGACTTCATTCATTTTAAATATATCACGGTTTTTAGTCCTCTGATAAATGTCATCACTTGACTATTTATTGTGTTTCATATATTGTGGTAGTCAGTGTCCTAAGTGACACTTATCTGTTCAACTTGATACTGCTGACACGGAACTGTCCTTTGCTGATATCAGACTTGGTAGACCCAACAGTAGGGATGCCAATGACCAGTTGAAGTTCACTCTTTGGGGTCCTGCACTTTTGTGGGATTGCCTCTGATGAACTACACCGGCTTCTGATACTGGACAGTCTGGTTTGAGTTATTTCATGGAACCCTCAGACTTCAGATACTGGACTTAAAAATGTTTCTGGTGATCCGCTCACAATTCATGGATAGTGGCGAAACTCTGCCTCCAGTCTGTCTCAAACCTTTTCCGTTGTCCGTGTCTCAGTTTACCGGTACGCTTTATATACGATAGCGCGGACGTATCGGAGAGTACCGACGTCACAGCTTAGACCTAGACCTAAAAAATCCTTCCCGAACAGTGATTTCGGCCGATCTGTGCGTCGACGGAATTTTTGCCTTTCTCATTCTCGGCATATATAATATCCATATTGTTCCATCTTATCTAGTTTTATACAGCTGATAAAACTCTATCTTCCTATCCATGTAAATTCCCAAACTGTTATTTGTTGATTTTAATATTTCGAACAGAAGTGGGTTTACCAGCTGTTAGCGTAACTGTGGGCAGCCGAAATACGCATATATCTCCGAAAATGAGAACTTCCTACCGTTCCTTCTTATATGCAGTTATACACAATCCTTCCCTGTACTGAAATGTAAAATCTTTTTCATACTGATTCCCTTCTGCTTTTATTTATCCTTGGCGATTTCCTCTGACTGATACACATTTCGCTGATACGCCGCCATTTTGAAAGCGGTCAATCGATCGTAGACGGTTTTATAAATCTACCTGAAAACGTTTGCAATGACTTGCAACCAATTTTGCGACAGTTATTAGTTATTATAACTTTGAAAATGAAAACTCGCCTGATGTACAAGGGAGTTGTATAAGCCTATCTTCGAAAGGACAGCCTATCTTCGATACGTCCGATTAGAGGGATGGACTATGCTAATTTCGTCGCCCGCCATGTTTGGGAGGTGGACTTAAGAAGAATGACTTTGATGAGTCAGAAAGAAACTGTTGGATGTTTATACAGTGTTTACCCGTTGTGTAATACGGGGTTTTTCTGCTAAGGTAGACTGAGAGATATCTTGGAGGCTGCAACACTTTGATAATGATATAATTATTGGAACTTATGTACATGCCATTGTTGTGAACTGTTTTCATATCCGCCATGTTCCTGTGTCATACTTACATGGAGTTGTCTTCGTCTTGTTGCTGTGACCATAATAAATGATCAAAACGTACACAGCTGTTTACCTATATTTTGACTCCATCAACTTCACATCTACATCTTTCAAGTTGATGAATGCCACACACACTCTTGTACGTTACAAATAGGTGATACCAGTCTGCACTGATACATAGACGTCCACCTCGACGAACTACCAGGTCACACATTCGCGATTAGTCATATTACAGCACGATACATCACCAGCCACTACCACCATAGCAGTATATATATCAGCCTTACTACATCAGTTGAACATATGCATTGCAACCAGATTGGTAACAGTGGTGATCAAATACGTGGGTTTACGAGGTGAGACTCTACATAGACGTTACCTTCGTCAAATTGCAAAGTACCCGGCGTTGATGGTCAAAACTGCTCTTTAGAAGGCCATGTGTCATGACCGTTGTCATTACTGTTTTGAAGAACAGAAATCCGATTTACCATCGCCACAGTTTCTGAAGCAGAATCAGTAGTACATTTTTCATCGGTGGAGCTTCCTGTACTGCTCTATATTGAACTTTGTAATAGTTTAATTTAGAAGTAATTATTTATTAAAGTGGCAGTGCTATTGTATTAGAATAACATCTGAGCCTTCTGTGCAGCACATTGCATTACATTACATTATATGAAATATATATATTTATGTTTAAGTGTTACATGTAATATTTTGTGTATATGTTTTGTGGGAGGTTGGGTGTGTGACTAATATAAGATATACCACGTCATAGAGGTCTTGTATTAGTGTTCCATAGGTGCGGTTTTCTTGATTGAAAATCTGCTAGCGACAACTGTTGCTATTTTGTGTTAGTTGTGACGAGGTGTGTTTTTTCTTCGTTGTTTTTGTAACATTTTATTCTTTAGTTTTGATTAAATTTGTTTGTATTTGTAGGTCTACTCTTTTCTGTCATTCAGTTCTATACACCTTTATGTTTTTACACTGTGACGTCAGTTGTTTTGTTTACATTTTCGCAGTTATCATCACATCCTTTGTGAGATTTCCTTCATTTTAGTTTTGTTGTTGACTTCTACGAATGTTATCGTAGTGTTTTGAATATTTGTCTTCGTATTATTGTTATTGTTTTGTTTGCTATTGGTACACATACTTAGACATACACTATTGACATTTTGATTGAATTTATGATATAAATGTCTGATGATATTGTTATCATAGAATAACCATACAAGTTCTTACAAAAGACTTGTCTTCAAAAGTCATTGAAATTAAGGGAGCTGATTATACGAGTTTTTGTTAAAAACTTGCTCCTGTTTGGTTGAAATAAATTAATTTGTTATTTCAGGGATATTAGTCACATATTGTTAGACATTATGTCGACTTTAGATTACTTTATTGTGCAAGGGAAATCCCTGGGCAAAACTGGTGATAAGGTGGAGGAGTATGCTACCAGTCAATATGAAAAAGCACAAAAATTGGAAATTGATAAACAGAAAGCTGAGGATAGAAGATTGGAATTAGAATTTGAACAAAAGAAATTGCAGATGCAGGTGGAAGAAAAGAGATTCCAAATGGAAATGGAAAAACAAAACAGAGAAGCTGAACAAAAGAGATTAGATAGAGAAGCTGAACAAAAGAGATTAGATAGAGAAGCTGAGGCTGAACAAAAGAGATTAGACAAAGAAGCTGAAGCCGAGATTAGACAAAGAGAAAGGAGAAAAAAAGGGAACATGAGGAAAAACTGTTAGCATTTGAGTTAGAAAAATTGAAATTGACAAACATGAGTAATGTTAATCAGTCATCTGGTGGTAATGTTAAACCTTCTATTTACAAGATCAAGCTACCAGCATTTAATCCATCCAGTGACGATATAACAGTTTGGCTAGATAGATTTGAACGTTCTTGTCGAAATCATAATGTGGATAGATCACAATATGCTAATCAGTTATCAGAGATACTGAAAGGTGACTCTCTGACTAGTTTAAGCTTGGTAGAAGAGGCTGACCAGAATAATTATGATGTTATCAGAGCAGCCTTGTTAAAAAAATATCAATTAACAGAGGAAGGTTACCGTCTTTTGTTTAAGAAAATGGTACCTGAATCAGGGGTAGAATTCTCAGAATTCATTGCAAGGACACGTCTTACATTTAATCGTTGGATTGAGCTGTCCAAAACAGAAAAGACATATGAAGCCCTTATGGACTTGTTGCTCAGAGACAAGATTATGTCAAGTGTAAATAAACCATTCCTTGAATTCCTTCATGAGCGGAAACACAAGACACTAAAAGAAATGGAAGAATATTGTACCCAATACGTCACTGCACATCCGGACGTAGCTTTTAGCAATGCTAAGGTTAAGGAAAGTATGCCAGTTGCTTCAGCAACACCATACAACCCTAATTACTCACACAAATTTCAGGGACCACAAAACAGGTTTGATAAAAAGGTAACCATAATAGTTATCAAAACCAAGGTAACCAATCATTTCAGGGTTCTTCTGCGAAGAACTGGAGACGAGCCGACAGCCCTCGATTCAGGGGTGGTCATAATTATAGGAATTTCCGCAGAGGAAGTCATTATAGAAACTATCCAAGTTATCCGTCATGGAGACAACAAGATCATAATTATAGAGATACTCATTATAATGAACATGATAATGGTAACCATGAGAACTATGACTCAAACCCAAATACAGGTTACAATAGAGGAAACAATAATGATTACAGAGGCAATAATAATCGAGGCAGATCACAATACAAAAAACATAAATCACATTATCAGGCAAACTCTGCACAGCAAGAGTCACATGAAGCCTATAAACAGACTAAAGATAATAATGACGCTAATAATATGGCATGTTCCGCTTTTGATTTTGGGAGAGCATCTCAGTGCCCCAATGCAAAACATTATTTTAACCAACTACGGTGTCCACTTTAAGTTGTGGCCATCCTCTTCCCGCTCTTCCTGCGTCAGTCGCGCATGATGGAAGAGGTTATATTGTCTTGCATAAAGGTTTAGTAAATGATAATCCAGTCTCAGTTCTTTTTGATTCTGGATGCACCACAATTGGTGTTAGGCAGTCACTCGTAGATCCTTCCCGTGCCACTGGACAAGTAGTCAAATGTGTAACATTTGGCGGCACATTAGAGAAATACTCTACTGCGATCATTAGGATTGCTACTCCTTTCTTTACAGGAGATGTACACGCATGTCTTCTGCCGAATCCGATCGCTGATCTTATCATCGGTCGTATTCACGGAGTCAAAGAATGCACTCCGCAACAAATTTCCGTTTGGGAAAAACAAAATATGCAAACTGCTAATGCTGTAGTCACTAGAGCTCAAGCTCTTAATATGCCTCAAACTTCATCTACTGAAAAAAATTAAGTGCATAACCAAGATGATCCCTTGGTAATTTATCGTGACTCGTTTATAAAACAGCAAGAAGATGATCCGACTGTAAAAAATTCTTCACTCTTGCAACAAAAGGTGATCCGAATAAAGATACAAAGCGTAAATCTTGGATTACAATGAAGAATGGCGTACTTGTACGTATGGTGCAAGACTCCACTAAGTCAAGTCATTCTCAGATTCTTGTGCCCAAGAATTTGAGAGTTAAAATTTTGCAGCACGCTCACGACTCTCAGTGTGCTGGACATATGGGTTTTTCCCGTACGAAGTCAAGAGTTCTTGCGGCTTTCTTTTGGCCATTAGTAAACAAGGACATACGGATTTATTGTCGATCTTGTAAAGTATGTCAAGAGGTCAAATCCAAAGGTCCACGCCATGCTGCACCTATTCAGGCTGCAGACATTCCTATTCGGCCGTTTCAGAAAATGGCAATAGACATTATTGGTCCGTTTAAGATCAAATCTGCCAGAGGACATCAGTTTATCTTAACGTGTGTGGACATGTGCACACGTTGGCCAGAGGCTATACCTCTGAAGAGCATTTCCACTGCCGATGTTGCATACGCTCTTTGGCTAATATTTTCTCGTCTGGGATTCCCCGGAGAAATATTATCAGATCATGGAACCTAACTAATATTGGATACCATGTCTCAAGTGATGTCTACTCTGCAGATAGAGAGATCTTTGAGTAGTATCTATCATCCAATGTCTAATGGGATGGTCGAACGCCTAAATAGAACACTCACAAACTTATTAGGGAAAATAACTGAGGATCATCCTCAAGATTGGGACAGGGTTTTACCTGCAGCCCTCTTCGCTTACAGAGAGGTCCCCAATGAACATACAGGATTTTCTCCCTTTGAACTTGTCTTTGGCGCGCAACCGCGCGGCCCTATGTCTTTGCTTCATGATCTCATAACCGCTGATAATATTACCGATGACACAAAATCCTCTTACGAATATGTCATCGCGCTGAGACAAAAGATTATCGAAGCATGCAAATTGGCAACTTCTTCTTCTGAATTTGCTAAACAGAAGGCAAGGCAATTTGCCAATAAGAAAAGAACCTTACGACAACTTTGTCCTGGTGACAAAGCATTTGTTTTGCTATCTTGTAGGGAAAACAGACTTCTTATTTCTTGGAAAGGTCCGTACGATATAATCTCGAAAATTTCCGATGTTGACTACATTGTCGATATTGATGGAAAGCATAAAACCTTCCACATCAATATGCTTACGGAATTCCATGAACGTCCTGATTATTTACAGCCTATTTTCCAGGCAACGGACGATTCTCCAGTCCAACATGGTCATTACTCATCACTGTCCGTAAAACAGGATGAGGAAACAAGTTTTTCGGATGTTAATCTTCCGCTTCCGATGATTCCACTTCATTCTAGTGAATCATGGAAAAATGTTACTGTTTCTCCTGATTTATCTCTAGGAGAACAGCGACAAGTTTCGGTTATGTTACAAACATTTCAGGATGTCCTCACTGACATCCCTGGACAAACTCATGTCATTGAACATGACATTGTTCTAACTGCCTATACTCCTATTAGAGTCAGACCTTATCCTATTCCTATACATTTTCAAGCACAGGTTGAGAAGGAGTTGGATGAGATGATAGATTTAAAAATAATTGAACCATCCACTTCTGCATATTCTTCGCCGATGGTTATTGTTAGAAAAAAAAGACAATAACATACGTCTTTGCGTTGACTATCGCAAATTGAATCAAGTTACGAAGTTCGATGCTGAACCTATGCCTTTACTAGAAGAGCTACTTACTAGGCTTTCTAAATCTCATTTTTTTCACTAAATTTGATTTGTCTAAAGGATATTGGCAAGTTCCTTTATCTGAACGCGCCAAACCTTTTACTGCTTTTTCTACACCTAGAGGCATTTTTCATTGGAATTTTATGCCTTTCCGCCTTATGAACGCACCAGCTACATTCGTACGCATGATGCGTCGAATACTATCTTATCGGTCAGATGTCATTGCATACCTAGATGACATCTGTCTTTTCAGCGATACTTGGGAAGATCACTATTCGGGGTTAGATGAATTACTGTCTACTTTACGCGAGCATAACCTGACAGCGAAACCCTCTAAAACCTACATTGGTTTTAGCGAAATTTCTTTCCTAGGCCATCGAGTTGGTCATGGTTTCCTAAAGACAGAGGACCATAATATCACTAAGATACTTAACATCTCTATTCCTAAGACTAAAAAGCAAGTGCGAAGTCTCTTAGGTCTTATACAATTTTATGGACGATTCATTCCGAATCTGTCCTCTATCATGGCACCTCTTTCTACACTACTAAAGAAAGGGTCTCCTAATATGGTTCACTGGTCTCAGGAATGCCAATCCTCGTTGGATAAGATCAAAACTATGTTTTCAACACCACCTATTCTAGTGTTACCTACTAAAGATAAGACATTTTTTCTTCGTAGTGACGCTTCATCCACTGGGATTGGAGCGGCACTAATGCAAGAGTACTCTGGAACTCTGCATCCTGTAATGTATATCTCCAGAAAACTTAATGCTGCAGAAAGGAATTACTCGGTTTTAGACCGTGAACTGTTGGCTATGGTCTGGTCAATTCTCAAGCTACAAAGATTCCTTCTAGGCGCACATTTCATAGTAGAAACCGACCAGAAAGCTCTTACATCTATACAGAGTAAGAATTTGAAGAGCTCGAGGTCTACTCGATATGCAATTGCTCTTCAACCATTTCATTTCTCGGTTCGAGCTATATGTGGATCAGATAATGTGATGGCAGACATTTTGTCTAGATGCCCACATGATTCCACCTAACTTTTATGTCTTGGACTTCCTAATACGTCTAAGTCTATAATAGTTTCTTTCTATCAATATAGGTACACATTTGTAATTTGTAATATAGTGATTGTATCACTACTTAGCGGTTCATTGATGTATATTCACCGCTGTTCTTTGATGATTTTTCTTCTTTGTTAATCATGAACTTAAGATACCTAATATGAAATTATTGATTGAAATTATTGTATGCATTGTGTCATTGCCAGTATTGTAGTATAAGTTGGTGACACCTCTCTGGAAACATTTATACTTAGAGAAACGCTTTCTCTGAGATTATGAGATATATTCTCACCAGTCGCTCCATATGTCGACTTAGCCTCACATTTGGCGTTATATTTGTTTTTGATACTTTCATCTGCGCATTATTCATGCGTTGTGAGCCTATTGTATGTTGCTCCTAGATGTATTTAAAAAAAATGTTTCATTTTTTTTCCCGGGAGGTGTGGTAAGACTGTTACGTGCAGTTTTTCATAACTGATAATGTAGTCTGTCTGTATGCTTGTTATATTTTGAATAAGATTTTTGGGTCTAATGTATTCTTCATTGGAACCATAATCTAAGGGCGAATACTCATCTTTTGCTTTGAGGGAAAGTATATATGTAGTTACTCCTCTTTAAAAGGTGACCCCAGCTGACTGGATAGGTCAGAGGGGATGCGAACTGCGCATGTCCAAACTAAGAGAGTTTTTTATGAAGATTTCCGGCGGGAGGCAGTGTTTTTGTTCTGGGTCTGTCAGACGGAATGTCTGATATTTTCTCTGCATTGCCTTTTGGGGATGGAAACTCTTCCACTGTATTTAGAGTCCCCTGTGTTATTTTCTGTTCGTCAGGAAGACGACAGTTGCTTCTAAGTGGTGTTAGGAATTCGTATCAAGGTAAAATTACGAAACTTTCACACTTCCTTTGTAAGGATCATATTTTTGAGTCAACCAGTGACAAGAGCTCACAAATGGTTAGAAGGCAGAGCATTCCTCTTGTTACGCTCGTTGGAGCCATCTAAGACTGTTTTTCTAGATTTACACACAGAGACCCATGAGAATAGATAATCTTCTACAACCCGCATGATTGGCGGTATATTTTGAACTCAGACACTTATGTCTACAGAAGAGGAATCCACAGTGTGTACTGTTTGATAGAGGCCTAATATATATAACTATCTGGAGTGGAAGAACAGATGGGTTATTAGTTATTATAACTTTGAAAATGAAAACTCGCCTGATGTACAAGGGAGTTGTATAAGCCTATCTTCGAAAGGACAGCCTATCTTCGATACGTCCGATTAGAGGGATGGACTATGCTAATTTCGTCGCCCGCCATGTTTGGGAGGTCGACTTAAGAAGAATGAAACTGTTGGATGTTTATACAGTGTTTACCCGTTGTGTAATACGGGGTTTTTCTGCTAAGTGTAGACTGAGAGATATCTTGGAGGCTGCAACACTTTGATAATGATATAATTATTGGAACTTATGTACATGCCATTGTTGTAAACTGTTTTCATATCCGCCATGTTCCTGTGTCATACTTACATGGAGTTGTCTTCGTCTTGTTGGTGTGACCATAATAAATGATCAAAACGTACACAGATGTTTATCTATATTTTGACTCCATCAACTTCACATCTACATCTTTCAAGGTGATGAATGCCACACACACTCTTGTACGTTACGTGTGGTGATACCAGTCTGCACTGATACATAGACGTCCACCTCGACGAACTACCATGTCACACATTCGCGATTAGTCATATTACAGCACGATACATCACCAGCCACGACCACCATAGCAGTATATATATATCAGCCTTACTACATCAGTTGAACATATGCATTGCAACCAGATTGGTAACACATACCTATAAAGAAAACATCAAGATACGGATCGAAAGGAGCTTGTCTGAGTGTTTTGTGCAAGACATGGGTTACAATGATCCATTTCTGGCAACCTTCGAGAAGCAGAGACGGAGAGTGATCTAATTTTATCAGCCTGCTGCTAACTTTTCTTAAACCAGCAAGCACAGCTTGTGATCTACACCACGAGACCCGAACGCTTCACAAGGTTATTATCCCATTCCTGAAGCGTTCATATTTCAACTTGACCTTTCATTCAGCTGTAATAGACGGTGTAATTACTTCAAACAAAACCTTGTTATCACCGGAGGAACGTTGAAATAATCCAGTTCTGATCTTGTTTAGCTCGAAGGTCGTTACTTTATCCCTGAATATCCGAGAGGACGCCAGGTCTTGCAACTCTGGCATACAATTCAGACATCTTCAATCTGTCATGCTTAACTCGTTCGCCCTTGGTGACTTTGTAAGTTCCTGGTGCCGATCCTAACATTTCTTCGACTGCGTTTTCCAAACAATAATTTAAAAAAAACACCAAAAACAAACAAACAAAAGAATACACGTTCCAGGGCCTTGCATCTTCATGAGGCCATCATTATTTTTGCGTTAACTGTTGCTGGCCATAATTTTTTGTGGTGTTCATACATTTCAGGGACATGATTCAATGATCAAATGTTACAATAAAGATATATACGATGTATAACAAATGGTCTTCAAAAGACTCAAAAGTTGAACGCTTTCCACCTTAAAGTTTTTTGTTAGTACTTTAAACTTAATTTACACGGCTCTCCTAGATAGAAATTGTTCCTTAAGCCACACAGTGGGATAAAATGCTTTATAGCCTTGTTCTCTACAAAATGATATCTTGATGGCTAGATCTGGAATACTTTAGATCCCCTGGTGCAATAGAATTTAGAGCCAAGCCTCAAGTGTGATGAATTTCATAACTCATTCGCCATATCAAATACAGCAGATTGCTAACTACATTAAATAAAGTGGAACATTCCGAAATTACTTTTAAATGGCTTAAATCAAGCATTATTCTTGCGTATAGAGTGGTTAGAGCAAAGGTGCCGAGTTCGATTAACTGTATCGACAAGCTTCAGTCTACCGAGCTGTAAATGGGTACCTGACTTTGCACTTGAGTTAGGGAAGGAAAAAAGCAGCGAGGAAGGGAATTGGTCCCCCCACCTCTCGATGCTGGATTTAGTATAGTGAAGTCTCTAACACTTTACTCCCCTATGGCAGTGTCTGTTATAGGACTGCCTTTTCTTTACATTTTATACTTATAAATAATTCTAGGAAGCTCATTGATAAGAAAATCAATGCGAAACCTTGCAACCGTTCCCTTGTTGAAGATCTGAACTCAGCCCACATCTGAGCTCTGCCTCCAAATTCATGTCCATTGTTCGAGATATGTACTTTAACACAATCAAAATAATCGAGGAAAACGTTGATTCACATAGCCACGTGGAGCCAAACATGAGAAATAATTTTGGCACTGTTAGTTCCAATCTAAGAGAATCCCTCCCAGTTTTCATGAGAGGTAGGAAATATCAATAAAGTATAAGTAACCAGAAAGCTCCTAAATGGTGGAAAATCTGTTGGCTCAGATGGCATTCTTGCAGAGGCCATCAATGCAGATATTGACACCTCCGCACAGATACTATATGTTATTTGATCAAGTCTGGGACAGAAAAGAAATTCCAACAGAATGGAATGAAGATTATCTAGTCAAATTGCCTAATAAAGGAGATTTGTAGGAGTGCACAAATTACAGAAGAATAATGTTACTATTAGTGCCAGAGAAAATATTAACGTAAAGGTTATCTATGACCATATCAGAAAGTTCCATAACACATGTGCTTGTGATGGACGAACTCGGCTGACCCTGAACTTTGTTGTAATTCTTGTAAAACGGGACTTCTTTCACGTGGATTCATTAGCTATGAAACTGTTCCACAGAGGGCACACACGTTTGCTTATTGATATGCGGAAAGTTTACCTATCGTTGATTCTGGTCATCGCATTGATTTAAGGAGAGATTAAATCACGCCCACTAACATCTCTTGAACAATCATAGGCAGTTATTTTAATTAACTTGGCCAGTGGGGGGCGTCGCCAGAATCAAACAGGCACAGCGGCACGAGATCAAAGAGTCAGACTGAGGGATTTCAGGGGAGACTATCGGCGTTATCAAAGACAGTAGTGGTCCCTGATACGAG
>JAMPIV010016756.1:0-151131 GCA_024509875.1 Oreohelix idahoensis
ACGTCCCTGTCTTGCTGAGGTTTAGATTTAGGAGAGAGGATTTGATCTCCTATCATATTGATATCTTCCAGCTGTTATGGAAAGGGATGGAGATTTCCGCCTGAATACATTTACAGCCCTATGATGTACTGATATGCATGTGATTCATCTTTACTATGATGCTGTCTACCGTCCATTGCTGTACTGACTATGTTGCTGTAACAATGACTGTTTGATTGTACCTATGATGTACCTACCTTCGCGTATACATTTTGTAATGGTGGCGTCCACAATAAATTATACAAGAAAACGTCACTAGCTGTTGCAAATCTCATTGACTTTACCCATCGTGAGTTAATGTGACGTCCTTGTGTGGATTGCCCTGTTTGTGATGATAACTGGTTGAATACACATCTGCATCTTACACAAACCAGACTACAGACACCATACTACGTCTTCATCGCCATTCAACATTATGACGTTCAACAAAATGGTAGTCAACAATAATATTATACACATCCTATCCTACCCTCGCGTAAAACATAATATTCACTTCGATTATTAACTTTAAGTTAGAGACTATAAGCTTAGCGCTTGTCTCATCGTTTAAACTTCCGTGAAATACATTATAGTCATTACAAAAATCAATCATCATGAATTAGAAATACACACGTATTTCGTCAATACTCAATGATGGGTCAGTGCATTAATTTAGATGGTAAAACTATTCTCTGACTGGTTACTAGCAATTTAATTAAATTTATTTATAGCTGTATGAGTTTTTAGCTAAAAATTTTAATTTATTTTTCTCTCCACTGTAACACAGTAACTTTTGAGAATTATAACTGAATTATCATTTAATCTCTCTGCACAGAAACTAAACTAGTGAAAATGAAATTCAAACTAGCAATATATTACCTCCAAACAGAACTTCTTAAGACTATCCTCCAACGCAAACTGAGAAATTCTACTTAAATAAAAAGTGATTTCTAGAAACGTAGCTAGGTTGTCTAGCAAAACTGCGAGGCACTGGAATGAATTTGAGTTAGATTTCCAGAGTATATATCTCTCCAAATTCAAAGAGGATATTACGTTTCTAACCCGAAACAGACTCAAATTCCAGATGTTTACACCTACGTTCAAATTATGTGAAACACGTGAAATCAAAGATCTCGAATGAAGAAATAGCCCAGGCTTAATACATTAGCACCTCCGCCAAGATTTACATATTTCCTATCTCATTCTACAAATCTGACGAGTTCTACACGCCCAGAACCGAAATCGGACTTAACACCTACAGTACATTTCTCTCGATCTGATCAGACCACGGCAATAAAGCTCACGGTGTGCGTTTTACAAGTTCTGCTTCATATGGCCGTTCCCAGCGATCAAATGTCTTTCATCTCAGATCTTTCCCCAAGAATAATTAACAATATGATGTTGCAATTTCTCCAGAATTATCTCCAGGAGAGCAGAAACAAGTTTCTACTATGTTAGAACAATTTCAGGATGTTCGCCGATGGTTATTGTACGAAAAAAAGACAATAACATACGTCTTTGCGTGGATTATCGCAAATTGAATCAAGTGACTAAATTTGATGCTGAACCTATGCCTTTACTAGAAGAGCTACTTACGAGACTATCGAATTCTCATTTCTTTACTAAACTCGATTTGTCTAAGGGATATTGGCAAGTTCCATTATCCGAACACGCCAAATCGTTTACTGCTTTTTCGACGCCTAGGGGTCTATTCCAATGGAATTTCATGCCTTTCGGTCTTATGAACGCCCCTGCAACATTCGTACGCATGATGCGTCGAATCCTATCTCATCGCTCAGATGTCATTGCGTATCTTGATGACATCTGATTTTTCAGTGATACTTGGAATGATCACTATAATGGGATAAATGAACTATTGTCTATCTTACGCGAGCATAACCTGACAGCGAAACCATCAAAAGCATGTATTGGTTTTAGCGAAATATCTTTCTTAGGACACCGTGTTGGTCATGGGTTCCTAAAAACAGAAGACCATAATACAAGTAAGATACTTAACATTTCTATTCCTAAGACTAAAAAGCAAGTGCGAAGTCTCTTAGGTCTAATACAATTTTATGGACGATTCATTCCGAATCTGTCCTCCATTATGTCACCTCTTTCTTCCTTGCTAAAGAAAGGGTCTCCTAATGTAGTCCATTGGACTCAAGAATGTCAATCCTCTCTGGATAAGGTTAAAACTATGTTTTCTACTTCACCTATCCTAGTATTGCCTTCTAAGGATAAGACATTTATTCTTCGTAGTGACGCTTCATTCACCGGGATTGGAGCAGCACTAATGCAAGAGTACTCTGGAACTCTGCATCCTGTGATGTATATTTCTCGGAAATTAAATGTCGCAGAGAAGAATTACTCGGTCCTAGACCGTGAATTATTGGCTATGGTTTGGTCAATCCTTAAACTGCAAAGATTTCTTCTGGGCGCGCATTTCATTGTGGAAACTGACCAGAAAGCTCTTACGGCTATTCAGAGTAAAAATCTGAAGAGCGCGAGATCAACACGATACGCGATTGCTCTACAGCCATTTCATTTTTCGGTGCGAGCTATCCGTGGGTCAGAAAATGTGATGGCAGATATTTTGTCTAGATGCCCACATGATTCATAACTGTTATACAACTTTGATACAGTTGTTTCTATGTTGAAATGTGTACACATATGTAATATATCATATATTGATTGTAACACTACTTAGCGGTTCATTGATATTTATTCACCGCTGATCTTTCAATGTTTTTCGTCTTTGATGATCATGATGTTAAGATATCTTAGATGAAATTTATGTATAAACTAATGTGGAAATTATGTCATTGCTAATATTGTAGTATGCGTTGGTGATACCTTTCTGGAAATATTAATACTTAGAGAAGTACCTTCTCTAAGGTCATAAAACTTATGCTTATCATCTGCGCATTGTTATTGGTGCGTTGTGAGCCTATTGTACGTTGCTCCTAGATGTATTTCAAAACAAAAAAAAAAAAAAAAAAAAATGTTCCATTTTTTCCCCGAGGGGTGTGGTAATCTGTTGCGTGCATATTTTGACGCACATATTACAAAAATCGATATGGCTATTTAATATGGGAAAAATATAGACATGCATTCATTTGTGTATGAAAATGCTGTCTATGGGTAAAGCGAGATAATCCATGTTTGAGTCACACTTTTGATTATAGGAGTAATCGTGCTTGATATTGATCCGGCGCATGGATATTGCTCTTATGTTTGTACTTATTTTTTAGGGCCAGAAAATAGATTAATTTGCTTATTATGTTTATTTCCTGAATTCATATGTATTACATATTATTAGTACAAATAGAATCAGTCCTATATTGTATATTTTGGATGGGTAGGCGGGACTAGATTCTTGTTATTCCGCTCTGGCGGAAGTATGAGTTGTCTTGACAAGTCGTGATGAGTTCCGATGTACCGTGATAATAGCGGGTACGCATTTTTCAAAGGGCTGGTAGATTCTTAAGGAAAAATTAGTTATGAAGTGGTTTTCTTCTACGGGAGATTGTGTCTCTACTGGAGTTTGTGTTAGAGACTCTCCTAAGGTACGGTACAATGTATAATTCGGACTCCATGTATTGCCAGACCCTATTTTGATGATCTCAGGTCGGTTAGACCTAGCTGGAATTTTGTGCTTCGCAACGCTAGGGTCAATTTTGTATCGACAAAGATGACAGGTTTTCCTACAGCGGTTATGGCTACGTGAATTAACCTAATTACCGTAGAGCTGTATGGAAACATTTATGAAACTATCTATATGCCCATTATAAATTAACTTTGGCTTATATTCACCTTCCTACGAGTGAGTGAGCGGCAACTCAGGGAGGCGGCCATGTTAGATTCCTGTCATCATATTTTCTGATTACTGTCCAAAGAACGGGGCATGTATCTTATTACTTGGACAGTGACAAAGAGATCTCAATCTTGATAGAAACCCCCTTTTCGTGGTTCCATAATATACTACAAACTATGGACGTCAAGCAACTTCAGTTATTTACCGATCTGCCTTCACTGACGCGTTTAGTCAGATAGGGGATGCGGCCATAATGTATCATGACATTGAACTTTTGATGTACTACCTATTATTCATGAATGTGTCATGATTTCGAATCTGCTATGTATGCCTACAAATTGATGTGTCAACATAACCATGATGTACTCGTATGTCCCAGTGTGTACGTCTGAATAAATTGTGTAAACAAAGATTCCAGCAGTCTGCATTGGTGCCTTGTAGACAAGTGTATGAGTGATTATCTTGGTCAGCACACGAACAGTACACCATTCGCGTCAATCACAGTCTACACTTCTACTCCATACACATATCATCCTGCGTCGGTCGAAGTGACCAAGCTTAGGGCCTGCTTCCCCTGGAGCCTTAGAGGGAAACGACTATTTACAGCTGCCTTTGCCTTCCCTAACTCAGGACTAGGGTGAGTTACCCATTTACCGCTGGGTAAACATGGAGCATGCCTGATCTCAACAACTCTGTACACTGCTTCACAGACTGACACTTACAGAGCGTGCGAGTGAAAACCATGAAACTTTACAGTGGAATGAAAGAAGTTTTTACAGCGGTCAGATCAGATGAAAATAACAGACGATAGTATTACTTCTTATCCCTGTCGAGAACGAATTAACACGATTCGGTCTCATCAAAGAACTTAGCTTAACAGCAATTAAATGCGTTGCTAAATTAGAAAAGAAAAAGGCAAAGGTATGAATGGGAGAGTTTATCATAACAATCGAGCGTATGCGAAAAAAAAAAGAAAAGGGTAAAAGAGCGAAAGAGAAGTAAAAGGCAAGGGCAGAATAAAGAATAAATATCTGAAATTTATTAATCATAATATCTCTGCCACACTCACATACACACACTTAAACCGATTTTTCAACTGCCGCTATTTCAACGACCGCTATTGACGACTTCCAATGCTGGAATTCGTGACTGTCTGGGTCCCAATAATTACCGGTGTCCGATACCGTTGGTCGTAAATCTTAAACGTGTCACAGCGCTCCATAGATTTAGAAACTGGCGCGAAACGCCCAGGGTCAGCATTAAAATTTCTTTAGAACATTTTTCCAACTCATCTTTTATTTTTTGGACACCCACATATTCTGACCGAAGACCACACGGTCTGCTGCTGACTTGAGCAAAATTGTCATATAAAAACTATTACTTCTGCATCATCCGTCTTAAAAAAAAAAAAAATAATAAAAACAAAATCAATAATAAAATAAATAGACTACACATGTACATATGCATTAATATGTAAAAATAATAAGACAATAATAATAATAATAATAGATACATAGAAAATAAAATAATAATTTAAAGGCAGGCTTCTCTCTGCAGACATGACAAAAAGGAGGATGACACATTTTAAACATGCTCACACTCTCTCACATGTACTTAAAATAAAAATATTGGGTGATGGAGTCCCTGACCTTTAAAGTTGTGTGTGTGGGGAGGAGGGGGATGTGTATTAAAGGGAGTGGGAAGGTAGGAAAAAACACACAGGTGATGGAATACCACGTAATTGGCTGTGGGGTGGGGCGGGAGGAAGGGGAGGTTGTATGATAGTTACCTTCGTATAAAGTAAGGCTTGGATTTAAGAATATTTGGCAGGTCAAGGGACAGGTAGCTGGGCATAGTGGACGTTTTAAAATAAGCGTCACTCGCTGGAGGAACAAATTTAGGAGAAAGGCTGGGTGGATAACATTTGTACTCAAATACTGATTGAATGCAACATTTCCATATTAAAAAAACGAAATTCCGAGAGCAAAAGAATTCATTTAAAATGGATGTCTGGTAGTGTCTTGGGAACTGAATTAAGCATAATGGCTTTGAAAATGTCTGTTTTTTGTGTCGTATGTGTGTCCAGAATGTGTTGTAAAATTCTCTGTGCTGGTATAATTGTACTACATTTATAGAAAATATGTTCCTCACTTTCTTGTACATTTGCCAGGCATATCTTGCATCGTGATTTTCGTTTTAATCTGTGTGCTGCTCTTTCTGTAGTTGGTGTCATGTTATATAAAAGTCGATATGGGACTTCTCTGGCTTTTGGTGCTATGCTTTTGTTGTGAAGATCGGTGAAAATCTCAGTGTAATCTGTTATAAAGTAATTGTAACCTCTTTTAATTCTTAGGTGTAAAGGTGGTGCTTGTAACCTGACAAAGTGTTTGTAAACTTTGTTTGTTTTCTGGTTAATTAAAATTTCATGTCCTCCGATGGCTTGTATGCATGTCCTGTAAAAGTGTGGTAGTGTGGCGTAATGGTGTGGGACATTGTTCTTTAGTGGTCTCAGTCTATCAAGTCTAGGCCCTACGTAGTAATGGGCTAATGTGTGTTGTTCTGGGTCTCTTATTATATTTCCTACATTTCTGATTCGAAGTGCCTTTATTTTTGTCCCTTGTGACAGGTTATGTAAATAAATTACATATATCCGCACGTGTTTGCTTCCACCTAGTTTCCCACCTTTGCTTCCTTATTAGTATGCACGTTGGTTAACGCAGAACCCATGTTCTTCTATTTCTGTCTAACTCATATTTTAGCTAAGCCTATTTTTTTTCTTTTCTCTATGTCTTACAGGCACTAGGAATGTTTACAAACAGATCTATTAGCTAGTCCACGACCGGACAGGTAACAGCCAGCGAGTAAGAGCCGTTAACTGAATTATCACGCGAACGATTGGGCAATCGTTGAAATAGTGACAGATCAGACAAGGACGCGCGTAAGAAAGAGAACGGGTCGTCTATTTGTAGAATCAAGGACGATAAGACAATAGACGTACCTTTGATGGTTACAATTCCTCAGAGGGACTTAAGCGAATGAAGAGAAGGAAGGGGCGATAACCACAGTTACCGACCACATCCGTTTCTTCGTGATCCCAGGGAGACGTAATTAGCTGCAGAGAGAGACGAGATCAAAAGATGGTTTGCTCGTTGGCAACGACTATGCTGTCAAATTTAGAGTTATCTCCCCCTGTATGTACGAACATCAAAGGGTACTCGGGGAAAATATTTTTGCCCGAGCGACTCACTTCAAAAGGTCCGGTGTTATTCCACGTGCGTCTGTCTGATATCTGATGATTGACAGATCAGCTCGCGTGGGAAACTCAGATAAACAAACGTGATTCGCTCCCCGCTATGACAGGCAGGTCGCAAAAGTTGGTAAACAACTTCGCTTGTTTACGTCTCAAGGAAAAAAGGCGTGGATTAAGAATGAGTAAACACAGGCTGTAAGTTGCATGACATTGCTAGCGAATCATAGACGCTACGAGGTCACGAAAGACTGTCAGATACTGTAGGTTATATTTCCATTATACGTCATATACATCCTAATTATAACCTATCAGAGGTTGAACGGGATCTTCCTCATCATCAACAATTTTCCCTCAACTTCTGCTACCATGGAGTCCAGAACAAGAACTGTCTTAAAATGATATCGAGTGGTTTGGTTTGATGTTTGGACCTTTCACAGGAAAACTGGTGTTTGTCGTGTGCACGAGATACCTGTCTTCAGGCACCATATTTACCATAAATATAGAAGAGATATTGATAATAGACATACTTAGTGAACTGCATAAGTCAAACAGTATTTAACAAGAACAAAAGTTAATATCTAGTATTTGGTAGGTGAAGATCTGATGATGTTCTTACATACCTATGACTTATGGCAAGTGAAAGTCAATTAAATATCTAACTGGAAACACCAGGCCTTTACACCTCTCCCCCTATCTAAGATGTTTATAGTGTATCCTCTTCCGTGTTCCATGTAGCTCCCTTGGTAAGTCAATTTTAAGTACAGTTTCGAGCGATGTTGTTGGAGAAATTTTTGTTCTCAAGTATTCCACGAGTGGTTTTTCTGTGGTGTATATCGAATGGTTTCTTCAACGTGGATCATTTCCAACGCCAGCGACTTTTTGTCATCTCTGATTCCAGAGGCGCCTGCTTGGTTCTGGTTATTAACTGGACATTAGTCATCTTGTTGTGGCGCCTGCTTGGTTCTCGTTATTAGCTGCACATTAGTCATCTTGCCGTACAATGGCAACTCTTTTATTCAACATAGCCGCTCATTTATGAAAGTCTGTAAACATCGTGGCTGTCGTTTTTGTTTTACAAAACACCGTGGTTAGAGCACTGGTCTCTCGCGACAAAGGTGTCGGGTTTGAGTCATGGTATAGATATGATCCAGTCTACCCAGCTGTACCTGACTTTGCTCTTGAGTTAGAGAAGGAAAAGACAGAGTGGAAGGGAACTGGTCAACTCACCTCTCGATGCTAGATCTAGTATAGTGAAGTCTCTAACACTTCACTCCCCTATGGCAGTATTTGCTATGGGACTGCCTTTACCTTTTACATGCGTAAGAGTCAAGCAACAAAACTGATTGCCTTGACATTCGGGTTGAAAATTATTATTTGTATATCCATGTTGTTCAATTTTATAGTTGTTGTTATTGTATGTAAAGATTCTGCAGGATAAAGTACACAATTTGTTAGTTGCCTGCTACGATTTGCATGGTAATGTATTCGTATAATATTATTATTCTCTGTTGTCTTTTCAGGCTCCGAAAACGCACGGGCGTTGTACAAGAATATTATTAGAAAAATATATTATCATTATCACCATCACCATCATCATCACCATCATCAACATCATCATCTTTATTACCCCTACACCCCCAAGGAGGATAGGCTTTCAACACGTCCTTCTGTCTGGTACCATCAGGTCAATGTCTTGTCATCGACACCTGGCAGCGTCACGCTGCTGTCGACCCATCTGTAAATGGGTATCTGACTCCACTATTTGAGTTATGGAAGGTCAAGGCAGTGGTGAAGCTAACTGGTCACCCTACCTTAAAAGGCTGGACCTAGAATAATGCAGTCTCTAACACTTAAATCGCCATACGTCAGTATCTGCTTTAAGAGTAGCGTTTTAATGATATAAAAAAGAATAAGAGAAACATTGTGTATCGTTCTCTTGTCGAAGAGAGAGAATGAAATAAGTCACTAACAGCAGTTGAATATACTAGTACATAAATAAATAAAGGTAATTAACAGGTACTCGTTGGACATTAAGGATGGCACTAAACAACAGAAAAGAAAATATAAGTTATAGGTTTACCGGGAATCGAACCTAGGACCAACCAGCCTTGCTGTGACAGTACATCGTGATTGGACTCTGGGCCAATTTTGCACCCCAGCTTCCATTCACAATGTACTGTTACAGCAAGGCGATGGCGACGTTTGGTTGGTCCTAGGTTCGATTCCCGGTAAGCCTATCATTTATATTTTCTTTTTATGCTGTCTAATGTCATCCTTTATGTCCAACGAGTAGCTGTTAATGACCTTTATTTATTTATATTTATTTACTATCCACAGGACTCAGGTTTCCTTCATTATTTATTTGAATATACTAGAGCTGTGGAGTTGCAGTTGTAGAGTCGGTCGTTTATTATTGGAGCCGGACGCGATAATACATGTCCTGACCCTGACTCCAAATGTTATACCATATAACTAGTAACAAACTTTAGTCGGAGTCTGCAGCCGGACGCGATAATATATGTCCTGACCTTGACTCCAAATGTTATACCATATAACTAGTAACAAACTTTAGTCGGAGTCTGGAGTCGGCAAGTTTTAGGCCGACTCCACAACGCTGGAATATACAACCTAAAATTAAAGACATTATATATCCCAATTATAACCCATCAGAGGTTGAAAGGTAAAGGGCCCCGTTACACGCCCATTAAGGCACACTGGGAATATGGTGTTAGACCCTGGTTTTCTTGACCATCAGCTCGCTATGAGTGATGTGGTCAGCATCACACTGGATGCCTTAACCTTCCCAGAGTTGCTATGGTACCTAATTCATGAGGCTGGGTCGACCACGGAGCAGTATGCGGTCTAAAATATCCCACCTCAACTGATCAGAGGTTGAAGATGATGGTCATCAATATTAAAAGTAAAACGTTCTTTACACACCTAAACTTTAGGTAGTTAAATCACATCCTATCTTTAACGTATACATAACCGAATCTAGTTCGTACCTGGTCAAATCATTAAGTCGTTTCTCCCTTGCCTTAGAGGGCACATTATATCCGATAACATCTCTGATGTCACAGTGTTTAGCATTAAATTCGTCTCTATATCCTACGCTCGCTATCGGCGACTCAATCTGAATTTTGGTTTTGAAATGAACATAAAAGCGTGATTTAAGTAACCAGGACATAAATGTTCATAAATTGTATCGCACTGTTAAAACAGCTAGGGACAATCAAAGGGGTTTTAAATAGACGTTGGAGGATAGGTTTTAAAATAGAAATTGGAGAATTTCTTTGCAGATTTTCAATTTCTCAACTTTTTATTTGACGCATTTAGGAGACGTTTAGAGACACAGCAACATTTTGACCTGGTAAGTTAAAATCTTACTTATTTCTTGTACTACTTTAGTCCACTGATGCCGTGATGTGATTTTCATCTCCAGTGCTTTTCTCAGGGACCATGTTTGAAACTGATAACAAAGAGTTGGTAAGAATATACAATTTATCAATTGTCGATTAGTTTCCATAAATAAGTTTGAAGTAGTGCTTACAGTAGGTAAGTTTGAATTAGTTTGGATTAACGTGAATATTCGCTAATATTTTACAACCTGTGTAATGCTGTAAGAACGGACACACTTTGGGATGAATTGAACAACAGTGGGGCTTGCTCTTCGATGCCATTCAAAGAAGTAGCTCACGTCATTGGGGTTAGGATTAAAGTTAGGGTTAGGATTCCTTAACTCTAACTCTTGCCCTTTATTACTGCGTCTCTGAATTCTTATTTGAAGCCATATCGAACGCATGGAACACTCCTTCATTTCAACCCGTTGACTGTCATAAACACATTGCAAGTTCATTGTGTTTTAAATAATTTTATATAAAAAAAATTAACAATTTCATAGTTCTTATTCCCTGAATAAGCAGTGCAGCGTTGTGGGTTGGGTTAATATTTTGTTCTGTTTTTTGATCTAATGCCAAATATTGCAACCTAGTGCGCCTCATTAAGAAACTTGCCACCCCTTCAAAACATCGTCTCTTGAATTGTTCCTATTTCTTTGCGTCTTGAGATTACATTAAATTCTACTGATAGAGAGCTGTTCACTTTCACAAGGTGTACAAACATAAGTTATTCCGTGTCTAGTAATATAGTAGCGATGTCTCACATCTTCTAGTTAGTTTAACGGCAGATCTTATTTCAAAGCTCTTTCGTTCACACTTCTCAGTTTACATTGGTTGATCGATCTTTCTTCTGTTTACTTCGGTTAATGTCCAGGGTTCTTCACTGGAAATATATTGTTGATTTATATGCTGCTATGACCAGTTGTTTCTTCGTAGTTATTGTAATTTGGTAGTTGCTCTAACTGACACGTGTAATTCCCGGTGGTCTCTGATGGACGAAGAAAGAATAGGTGGTTGTACATGAGGCTGGTAACCTCGTCATGTAAAACAGATTGCCACAAAAATCACTGCTGCAGGAGCATGTCAATGCTTGTTGCAGGTTTCCTGCAAGAGGACCAGCTATAGTGGTGGCTTCATATTCCGTAAGGAGTGCAAAAGAATTTAAGTAACACCAGCAGCATTAGAGTGACAGCGTTCAATATAAAAACTAAAGTAAGTCTGGACTAATGATCCGATGTGTTTGCTTCGGGGAAGGAAAAGGGGGGGGGGGGGGGGGGGGGCGAAAATAGCCAATATTCTATTCGTAATATTAATTTTAGGTGGGAGTGAACGAAATTAGCCAAAATTCTATTCGTAATATTAATTTTAGGTGGGAGTGAACGAAATTAGCCAGTATTCTATTCGTTAAATTAATTCTAGGTGGAAGTGAACGAAATTAGCCAATATTCTATTCGTAGTATTAATTTTAGGTGGGAGTGAACGAAATTAGCCAATATTCTATTCGTAATATTATTTTTAGGTGGGAGTGAACGAAATTAGCCAGTATTCTATTCGTAATATTAATTTTAGGTGGGAGTGAACGAAATTAGCCAATATTATATTCGTAATATTAATTTTAGGTGGGAGTGAACGAAATTAGCCAATATTCTATTCGTAATATTAGTTTTAGGTGGGAGTGAACGAAATTAGCCAGTATTCTATAGGTCATAGTAGGGCGTAGGTCAAAGATATGACCAAAGTCTTGACAAGATCTGCGGCAGGGACAAATGAACACAAACAGGGAGAAAACAAGAGAACTTATCTAACTGCATGTTAAGTGAAAGATTTTATACTGTTCTGTTGATCGATTCCTAATTCTGTCAAGGTTGATATTTAGTTTATGAAGTGGTTTTCGACAATTTCATTCTCTAATGTTTGTACTAATCTTTTAATGTAAATTTTCATATTTTGATTCATGTTTTAACAGAAAAAAATCTGGTTAGTTGTATTTTTATACTCGATCTTGTACTTTGAGTATGAAATCGAATTCTAACTCCCAATACTCGGAAAACTTGCAAATACTGAATGTCATGAAGCATGAATTATAAACTTGTCACAAAGGTTTTTTTTTTTTTTTTTTTTAAATTAATGAAGAAAAATATGCCGTTGAACCTCTGATGGGTTATAATTAGGATATATATATATATATATATATATATATATATATATATATATATATATATATATATATATATATATATATATATATATATATATATATATATATATATATATATATATATATATTGTTTTCAATTGCAAATAATATGAACAACTGCCGATATGAGAAGGTGGCATCACATTTGTCAAATCATCGTAAATAGGGACAATCAGAATTATCAATTATGTTTATATATTTAAAAAAAAATACCAACAAAATCAAGAAGAAACTCTGAACAAGAATAATACTAAACTGGAGGAGTGTAAAGGCCTGGTGGTTCTTCACATTCCCAACCACTATATATTAACATTTGTTCGTGTTAAATATTGTTTGACTATATTTTGCAGTTCCCTAGGTCTGTCTATTCTTAACACCTCTTCTATATTTATAGGTAAGTTTGATGCCTGCAAATAATCTAATATTGGTATTCTCATTTGTTCACACCTCTTACATTGTAACAAGAAATGTTCTATATTATTGTCTTGAAGACATCCTGCACAGTAAGGTTCTTCTATTCTGAAACAGCCTTTTCCCAGCTGTAGTCTGAGAAGTTTCTTATTACTGGGAATTTTCAATTCCCTAGATATTTGACATTTTCTTGTTGGAGCCTTGAACATCTTATATGCATGTCTTTCTTTCAGATTTCTATCCCACTCTGCTTTCCATTCATCTGTTATTAAATCTTTAATTAAGCTCTTAATCTCTGATTTACTCATCCCTACATTTATTAGATTTTTATCAGATCTACCTTTCTTGGCTTCTTTATCTGCCTTTTCATTTCCTTCTATGCCAACATGTGAAGGTATCCAAGCAATTAAGACTGAACATCCTCTGGAATATAAGTATGAAGTAGCCAGAAATATTTCCTCTGCTATATCAGGTCAACTACATTCTAGTAAGTTTTTAAGTGCTTGAATTGTTGAAAGAGAGTCAGTTAAAACTGTTAGTTTTTTGGGAGGGTTATTAGAGAATATTTCTAGTGCTTTTAGTATTGCCACCATCTCTGCAGTGAAAATTGATGTATTTTCCGTGATGCTATATTCTTTTGCCATTTTCCATATTGGAATATATATTCCTATCCCTAATTTGCCATCCTCTCCCTTGGATCCATTTAGCAGCATAAATTCATTGTATGCTTCTGTCCGCATTATATATTCATAGTCATTTACAGACCTTTATACATTTCTCGACACCATTTAACCATATTCGAAGGTTATACAAACCTGGTGAAATATTCACACACAACTCTGGCCATTATGCCGATTTCACATTCAGAAATTTCATATGAAATATAATTCTAACACATATCCTCGTAACGTTACTTATATTTTGGATCAATCTCGACTCATACACATTGTATATCTATATCATTCTTTACACTTTCAAGAGTGGACCCTGCCACACTGGCGGACACCAACGGAATCCTCTTTCTACCCGTAGCCACGGACACTATCCCGTCATCATTAGCTACCGTGCTACAGTTAGCGTTTATGTGAGACACTTCATGGTGCGAAGCAATCATTCTAAGTATAACTTTATTAAGGTTGCCTCGCCCCATGATGTGCACTCAACATTACTCCCCCGTCTCACAAACGTTTGCCTCTGTTAAACGTTAGGGAAGTCATAACCCTAACTACCTAATCCTGAATCTACACGTATTAAAGGATTGAATAAATAATTTCTGATGCACGATCAGAAATAACTTAGTTGTACTGTGATCTGAATAAACCACAGTCTAGTCCATATATTTGTAGATGAACCTTACGTGTCAATCCTCTCAATTTCCAGTTATTGATCTTTGAAGTCATGTATGTTCATGTGAAAAATTTACCTTCTTCTTCTTCTGCGATCAGTTTCCTATGCTCGGCAGTCTAAACAAGGAGATGAGTTGCCTCCATGAATCCAGTCGTCAGCAGGAGGTCCTCGCAGATGCCCTACAGTTTCTCTTCCACTTTCGTCTCCTGGGGCCAGGTTTGAGCTCTCAAGTCGCCAAAGAGAGGGCACGTTTGCAGAATGTGTTCCGGAGTCTGGGAGGCCATTTTGGCATGTGCACTGGTCAGTTTGGGCAGTTTTCATTTTGTGGAGATGAGCTTGTAGTCTGCAGTGTTCTGTGCGGAGCCTAAAAATGGTGGTTTGCTGTTTTCTGTCTAGCTTTAGGATGGGGTCTTGTGGGTAATTGCTGCTTGTTCTTTGGCTCCATGCATTTTTGTACTGTCTTTTGGTAAGTGTCTTTGCTTCCTTCAGTAAGACTCTGTGGTGAAACTGTTCCTTCTGGGTGCCTGCTTTTGCCAGTCTGTCGGCTGCCTCATTTCCTGCAATACCACAGTGTGCAGGAATCCACTGCAATGACACTTTGTTGTTAACGGACAGCTGATTCAGGTGTTCTATGGCTGTTCTTGTTAGGAGATCTTCAGGTTCATTTTGAATAGTTTGGAGAATTGACATGCAGTCGCATAAGAAGACTATGTTTGATCTTTTAAGTCTTTGCTCCTCCAGTATCTTTGTAGCCTCTAGGATTGCCTGTAGCTCTGCTTTGTAGTTTGTTGAGAGTTCTCCAGTGGCAATTGACTGTTCTATTTTTGGAGCGTTTGGCATTAGTATTTGGATCCCTGCTCCTCCTTTCCTTACTGCTTCATCTGAAGATCCGTCGGTGAAGACATGAATCCACCGTGAACTGGGGTATTGGTTCTTGAGTTGATCCAGTGTTTTCATTTTCAGAAGATTGGGAGTCTACTCAGTTCTGTTCTCAATGCCTGGGATTGTAAGGTGTACAGTATACGTTGGTATGGTGTTTGTGATGTTGCAGTATGCTACGAGCTGCTCCCATTACTCTGGATTTTCTGAGGTTACTTCTCCTTTGGCAACCATCAGCTGTCTTGATAGGTGGTTGAAGCTTGATCTTTTCACCAAAACGTCGACATTCAGGTAACTCGATAATCGATTAATCGATGTCCTCAGAGAATCTTGATAAGATATCTGTGACGGGTGTTGCGGTTCCTTCATCTTATTTTATTTATTGAATATTAAAGTCATTCTCTTGACGTGGTTAATGTTTGTTATTGATGGTTAGCTCTGACCGTAAGAACATCCCTTCGACGTTCTGATTTGCATATTGTACATTAGTTGATTTCTCCTGTGGGAGAGTTATCGTGCTGAGAAAAAAACGTAAACATTAACAGCTGTGGAACCAAACCCGAAACGTAAGTAAGATATCAAGCCTTCTGTTCTGAGTCCACATGTATTGACGTTCATATAAACGATATAAGACATTCACAAACTTCATGTACGGTTCAGCATAAACAATAAATTCCAATAATAGAAATAAGGATCCGTCCGGGTCAAAACAATAAGTCAGATGAACATCATGGCTATGTACATGCGCTGCTGTAGTCAACAGCCAGAAATGAGCGCATGAGTTCTTGACAGCTACAAATTGAATCATAATATGATTCTCCTTCCATCATTTAATTTACTTAATAATCTCATACTTTAGATTAATATCCGAACTGACCCTGAGTTCTATATTGAATTCATATATCGGCCATATACTAAGCCTCTCCTTGGAAGACATACAAGACACGACTTCTCTGCTTGACGGATAGCGTAAAAAGGGTCATGTAACCAAGTCACCAAGCGTGACCTTCCCAACGCGAATACGTCATAACCTTAGCATATATTTCGCGTTCAGTATACCGTAAAATATCGACATATTCTATTAATGTTATTGACCCCTAAACGTTGCGCACTACTAAACCCCAGCAGACGCCGTCATTTAAAATAACACCGTAACAGATTTCCTGTCCGACGGGGGAAAAAAAATCTATTAGATAGATTTTTTTTCTTGAACAATATTAATCAAATTATCAAAAATTTAACAAAACCCGACGTATGGCCTACGATGTTCTATCTAGAACAGTGTCGCGGTCATGTCAGTAATATCTTATAATAAAATCAACGTCATATCATACATATAACTTATATTAAATAAAGAAATGTCACTGTCATTAATTAATTAACTAATTAATTTGATGTATGTATTGACTAACTACTAATGTGAGGTGTTATTAAAATTATTCTAACTAATTAAAATTAAAATAATTAATTATAATATGTAAGTATGGTACTAACTAATTAATATCTAATTAAAGAAAATGAGAAATAGTATCAGAGAGAAAAAGAAATAAAAATTGAGAAGTATGGACAATTAAAACTAAATATTAAAGTATACATTAAATTAGTAATGCGTGTGAAAATGAAGTATAAGGATAGATACCTAATTAAATTAAAGCAATCAGAAAGAAAAGAACAAAAAAAATTCATACATTTTAACTATACATATGAAATATCATAATCTAATATCTATCACCTTAATAATTAAACTATTTAAAAGGTTTAATTGGTGTGATATTCTTTTGTTTCATCTTTTCTTAGTATATTTTATTTTTTTATTTCATCACACTTCAACTTTATTTTATTATATATTAATTTAATAACTAGCAAATTTAACAATATCGGACATGAAGATCCAATCGTTGTTACATCCTAATGACTTGTGTGAAAGTTCTTTAAGAAACAAAGTTCATCTTATCCAATTCTGATATGATGATCCAATCGTCGTTAGTTCCTTTATTGAAATTTTGAGCGTAATTTGAATAAGTCATCACCGTATTTATCCAGTCTATATCAGAGATTGTTCCTTTTTACTACTTTGCAATCGAAATGAGTGATACGCAAAGTCCAAGTGAAGTCCAAATTTTCAACCGATCTGTAAAACTTGATATTTTGATCACAATAGTTTATTTCGAAATTTCCTCATTTAAGTAGGAAGTCCAACTGAAGTGTTGTATATTATGACGTAGCATTAATACCGTTCATTGCAAATGTAATGCTTGATTAGTCAGCAAATTTTCTTGAAATAGTAATATTCATCTAGTATCCGTAGGATGTCTTGACAAAGTATCGACCATTACGTTCTCAGTTCCTGGTATCGATTCTATTTCGAAATCATAGGGTTGCAGCGCGATAGCAAATCGTGCAAGCTTTGGACTTTTATGGTTTTGTCACGTAGGGTTTATATTCATTTAATTTCCTACATCTTCTTCCTATTCTTTCACCCGATTTCTCTCTTTTATTATCTCTGTATTTCCTTTTTCCTGTATATTTTTCATCCATTCGTTTTGCGAATATTATTTTCATATAATTCGCAAACTTTACCTGTTTTCCTTTCTCTAAAACTGAGAATCGCACCTGGGTGGTATTGCGTACATGTCAGTCGCGCTGGTCGGATGATAGGCGTGATTTTACAGCATTCGCTAGACATTCGTCTGAGGGTCTCTGGCCTGGGGCGTGAAAATTCACCCGAGGGACATGGAAAGTAGACAGAGAGTCTGCATTTCAGTAAACGCATGAGGTTTTTCGTCAGGAAAAACCCGGCTTAGCGTGAAAATCCACTCCGCACTGCAGACGGTGGTCTGAGATTTGCAACTCATGCAAGCCCTCGGCCACTGATGGCTGTTACGTCACGCGATAAGCGGACGAAGGTGTTATACGGACAGGGGAGACTATTTCGCTTGGCGAAATAAGATTAGGATCCTGTGTCCGATTTTAAAGATATTGGCCAAGTTTGAAACTTTAATTTCATTCTCGCTCATAGACTCACAGTAGATAGGTTGCTCGTAAACAGAATAGCTGTTAGCGAAGATCTCAGTTTGTTTCGGCAATTTGTCGAACTTCTAGACTTCCAGAAATATTTTCAGCATTTTTATTCTTAAGTTGTGCGACTACCTGTAATTCTGTGGTTGAGGTAATTAATATGATAGATATATAGATTTTGTGAGTGTTAAAGTGTTTAATCGCTTAATTCATTTTAATCTATTTCTTTAGCGCAGAAGAGAAATAAAGTGGTAGGCTATTATATTTTCTAGGGAAGCATTCAGTGGAAAGCAGAATAAAATTAAAATTTCTAGCTTATAACGGCAATTGTAGCTATTTATGAATTTAATTTAACCGCTAATACTCAGTCGAGTGTATTTTTCTAAACTAACGTATAAAACTCTAGAATCGAGCCTCATGAATGGTGACGGAATACGCACGTGTTCCTAATTCATGAGAATTGCTGATTTTTAAATATAACTTACGTCACGGGAAGTTTAAATGATAAGCAAAGCTCTCTGCTTGCAAGTTTAAATGTAAGTTATAACCAGTACATATTCTGTTTATTATATTATATGTGTTATTTTTTCCTCCACACAGTGAAAGTTTTGGGGTGACCCTAACTTTACCAGCACCTAGTAGTAGTTTCCATACTTGTGAAGAAATAGACAGTCCTTATTTTGAACCACGTGGGTTTCTTAAGTACCACTGGTCTAACAGTGCATATGCAACCCGAGTTAGCCAGAAATACTATCTCCCAATAACGGGTTTTCAAAGACTGTAATGATAAATACTGGACCTTGGAGCCAGATCTTAATTTCTTCTAGAAAACTCTACGTAATCTTTCTGCCTGGTGGCGCGAAATACTTCAAGTATTAACTAACATTTCCCGACTATATATATATATATTTTTTTGTGGACAAATCTGTGGTGTGACTAAAGTGAATCCTATACTGAGGGAAGGCACCGACCTGACATTCATCATTTCTAGAAACCTACGCTATTGACACTGTGCTCTGCTAACTCCCGCGCCTGGAATAATTTTAGGTGACTTAATCAGACATTTGAACAAATTTGCACACCCAAGTAGTCGTTCCCGGAGACTCCAAGTTAAATACGTCTTTTGGAACTGGGGACTTCTTGGCAGAAGACTGCATTTTTTGAGTCTGTGTGAAGATCTAAAATCAGTGTGTTCCAAGAGGCAGCGAGCAAAGTCGTGAGTACATGTATGAGAGGCCATGGCGGAATGAATGAGTGTACGCTGGTTTGAGTGATATTTTCACTATTATATCTTTGACACCCTGTTGCTGTCCTAATTTTTTTTTTTTCAATCTGCATAATTTGTTGCTAAGGCTAGAGTTCTTTTGTTTTTGTCTTAGGTTAAATCAGATTTTTTTTTCAAACTCTGTGCATATAATTACGAGATAAAACAAAGAAAAACTCTTAGACTCAAACCCTATGTATCTGTGACTCGGGCGCCATCATCTGTTCTCTTAACGGGGCCGGGCTAAACCTAGAGTTAACACTATAACGGGGCTATCATCCTTGCAACATTTCCTTGAATTTTTTATGACTATGTGTATATGTATTTTCCTTGATGTACTTTCTTTGATGTTGTGAGCCGATTTTTTCCTGATATTAAAATCGCTCTTGAACTTAATAATAGTGTTTGGTCAGCTCGTTCTAGATATATATATGTATCATTGTTATAGTTTTCCCACGTCTGTGTGTTTACCTGTCGTCACGTGTATGTGCGTGCCTGTGAGTGATAGAAATATACGTAATATGTATATTGGTGTAGTCTGTCTGACGCTGTAACAACTGTTGTAGAAGATAGGTGAGAGAGAGAAGAATTCTTTTCGCTTTCAGAGACAGCCACTATATCAAAATCTATCATCTCACGTGTGTGGAAATTCTATTACCTTTCACTAACTCTCACTGAGTCTATCACCTATTCAAACCTATTCAGAAGGGACCAAACCTAGTCTTAATTCTCCTATCGAAAATCTACGACAAATGGGTTCTCGTCCGTAGGATTTTTGAACTTAGAATAGGAAGACGAGTACGACAAATGGGTTCTCGTCCGTAGGATTTTTGAACTTAGAATAGGAAGACGAGTACGACAAATGTGGACTCGTCTATCTGGATTTTGAACTTAAGATTCTGTATTCTGATATAGAGTAAGAGTGTGATGTCTTGTGACTGTGTATCTTTTAAAAAAATATTACCCCTAGACTAGCGATCTGTTTACGGGCGTGCTGACCACACAAACTAATAAGTTTTTTTTTTTCCACAGCATCTTTGAATAATATACATTTTGGTTACAGGTTGATTTTGTCGGGATATATGTTAACTGCTGATTGTAATACTAAACGCTGGTAAAGTAGTGAGTGTATAACATTCACTGGGTTTTGAAGAAGTAGGTGTTTGAGCAAAAGCTAAGGAGTGCGTTTCGGACTATTTGTCCAGATTAATTGCCTCCCTTACCCTAACTGTCTTCAGGGGTGAACGTGATAGTGGACTTTATAATTAAGGGATTATTTTTCTCTTTAATTTTTGCAATAATTATTTTGCTTTTCCACTGTAGCAACTTATTTTTCAGTTGTAATCTTAACTACCATTTATTTGGCGTAGTCGTGTTTTGCATTGAGTGCTTTATTGCCGATAATAGCAGCGATAGTTAGATTTTATTTTGGAGGAGGTATCCCAGGGTTAAATATATCATCTTTTGATTTTTTTTGGTAATTTTTTTCTCGTAAGTGGTAGGAACCAGGTTATTCTTTTTTCCTATTTTCTTTCTCCAACAGTCTCAGTCACTGACATAATATGGCCGAGAGGGCAAAGCTTAGACAACTTCTCAGGGACGAAGCGAGAGAGGAGGGACTGGAAGGAGAGGAAGCGAAAGCTTTTGTCAGAGACGAACTGGAGAGATATGATGCGGAGAGGAAAGCAGCTGAAGCTTTACAGCAGAAGAAGATGGATGAAGAAATGGAAATTCGCAGGGCGAACGAACGAGAGAAGGAGAGACAGCATGAGGAAAGAGAGAAGGAGAGACAGCATGAGAAGGAGAGAGAAGAGAGACAGCATGAGTTAGCTCTTAAAACTCTGGAATTCCAAAGGCGTGGGGCTGCCTCTACCTCCAGCAATGGAGAGTCTTCTCCTCATTCTTCCTTAACTGACCCTGCTAACACTCAATCTCTTCAACTAAATGCTATGTCTTTCACTCTTGAATCTTTTCCTTGTCCAAATGAGAAGATTGACACATGGTTAGAAAAATTTGAGAAAATTGCAACTCTGTACGGGTTAGAGAGGTCGCGTTGGAATATGAAACTTTCCCAGGCCCTAAAAGGTTCTGCTTATGATGTTTATTCTAAGCTGGAAAGTAGCCAACAAGACGACTACGATGTGTTGAAGAAAGCGTTACTGGAGCGCTTTGAAATGAACGCTCGCAAGTTTTTGCAACTGTTTCGCAACAGCCGGAAAGAGAATTCTGAAACTTTTCACCAGTTCTCATCTCGTCTTAAGGGATATCTAACAAAGTGCCTTGAGCTTTCGCAGCTCCCCTCTACCTATGAAGGTCTTGAGGAACTTGTTCTAACTGAACAAATAAAGAACACTTTGTCTGCTGATACCCGGAGATTTCTCGCTGAGCAGGGGGCAGAAAAACTTGAAGACATTTTGGAAAAGTCTGAGCGTTATCACAATGCGCTGGCTGAACTACCGGCCACAAAGCGGAAACCGACAGAGGAGCATTTTCGAAAACATAACCTAGAGCAATCTTCTCAGGCTTCTAACCAAAACAACCACAGAGAAACTGGACCTCAAAACCCCCCTCCTGAAAAATCCAAGTTCTACAAGAACAAGTACCCCAACCACCCCAAACAGTCTGATCAACCCGACCGCCCTACATGGCAGCGTAGCCAGAAAGGACAAGGTGGCAAAGGGAGAACCCCTGAGCACGGGACATATGATCAGACCGAGCACACCGAGCCGAAACGCATCGGATGCTTATTGACAGTCTCGCAAGGCGGAATTATTGACAGTGATTCCCAACCTGTTGGGGATAGACCCTCAACGCGAGGTACTGTTACTTTGAACGGTTCTCAAACTTCTTGCTTATTTGACACGGGGCTTTCTTATGATTGCATTGTTGCCAGAAAGCTGGTTAAACCCGGTCAAGAGACAGGAGAGACCGTCAAACTTTGTGGAGTTCGTAAGAGTGATGCACCTACAGCGCTTCCCATCGCATTGGTGGAGATACACTCTGACTTTGTCAGAGGTGTGATCAAAGCAGCTGTTATGGATGATCCCATCTACCCAGTCATACTTGGCGGGAGATACGTGTGTATTGGGAAACCGGAAGAGCCGATTGTGGCAGCAGTAACTACAAGAGGGCAAACCAAGAAGGAACGGGAGCCTGCGCCTAATTTGTTACCTATGGAACTTAAAGAAGCGCAACAAAAGGATCCTACTTTGGCACCCTGCTTTAGGAAACTGCCCATGGCGAAGGAACCCAAACAGCACGGGGACATTTTTTTTCTGAGGATGGCGTACTTTATCGGAGAACGGGCAAGCCTGACCAAGGTTACAACCAGCTCCTAGTACCGAAACAGTACAGAAGCCAAATCCTAGAAATGGGGCACTCTCTTCCCTTTAGCGGACATATGGGACAGAACGCCACAAACCAACGTATAACCACTCATTATTGGTGGCCAGGAGTAAATACTGATATTATCAGGTACGTCAAATCCTGTGCCCAGTGCCAACGTGTACCACCCAAGCAACGGACACCCCCAGTCCACATGGGTGAAATGCCAATAATGGGAACACCATTCGAACGGGTTGTGATCGACATTTTAGGGCCTTTCGAAAGGACTAAAAGAAGGAACAGGTTCATCCTGACCTTAGTCGATACATGCACTTTATGGGCAGAAGCTATCCCGCTAACATGCGCAGATGCCAAGCATGTCGCAGAAGCCCTCGTGCAGATTTTCACTCGGTTGGGATTCCCTCAGCAAGTGTTGACGGATAATGGATCTCCATACCGAAACCTGTTGATGGATGAGATCGTTAAGATCTTGAGGACCCAGCACATCCACACTAAGCCATATACTCCGGCCGGAAATGGGCTCGTGGAACGTGCTAATGGAAACCTCACCATGATGCTAAGTAAGCTGGCACAAGTGAAACCTGAAGATTGGGATCTCTGTATTCCTGCAGCATTATTTGGCTACAGAGAATCTCCTCATACTTCCACAGGATTTCCGCCAGCTACACTCTTATTCGGCAGACCCATTAAGGGCCCGCTTGAAGCCTTACTTCAGTCTCTGACAGACGAGAAGGCTGATGAGACAGTTGTCTCAGCCAGTAAATATGTGTCGGTTTTAAAGGAACGGTTGAAACTAGGGTGGGACCTAGCAACGACTAACTTTAAGCGAGCACGCACCAAGCACGCTAACCGATACAGGAAAGTCGCGGAAGAGAGAGAACTGGAAGCAGGAGAGAAAGTTTTGGTGTTGCTCCCTACCGAGAACAACCAACTGAAGATCGGATGGCAAGGGCCGTTTACCGTCCTGAAAAAGATTTCTAAGGCTAACTACCAGATCTCTATTGAAGGAAAGGAGAAGGTTTTCCATTTAAATCTCTTAAAGAGATACTTGGAAAAAACCAGTGCCAACCTCCGACCATCTCCTGACGATCGCCAAAACTGACGAAGATGACGATAGTGGCAGGGATATTCCACCGCTATCACAGGAAATCTTTCAAAAATGTCAGAAGCGGCGACGCTCTTTCAAGCGCGCATATGAGACATTCCAGGGGAAGGAAACTTTGAGGAGTGGACTTGAGTAGGAATTGGACAGAGATGGAGGGGGAAGAGGAGAGGGAAGAAGACAGACACCCCGAAGCTACGGTTATAGGAAATTAAACTCCATAACGTAGACATGGAGTGCTTCCATATCTTAAAGGGGGGAGGCTCTGTCACGTAGGGTTTATATTCATTTAATTTCCTACATCTTCTTCCTATTCTTTCACCCGAATTCTCTCTTTTATTATCTCTGTATTTCCTTTTTCCTGTATATTTTTCATCCATTCGTTTTGCGAATATTATTTTCATATAATTCGCAAACTTTACCTGTTTTCCTTTCTCTAAAACTGAGAATCGCACCTGGGTGGTATTGCGTACATGTCAGTCGCGCTGGTCGGATGATAGGCGTGAATTTACAGCATTCGCTAGACATTCGTCTGAGGGTCTCTGGCCTGGGGCGTGAAAATTCACCCGAGGGACATGGAAAGTAGACAGAGAGTCTGCATTTCAGTAAACGCATGAGGTTTTTCGTCAGGAAAAACCCGGCTTAGCGTGAAAATCCACTCCGCACTGCAGACGGTGGTCTGAGATTTGCAACTCATGCAAGCCCTCGGCCACTGATGGCTGTTACGTCACGCGATAAGCGGACGAAGGTGTTATACGGACAGGGGAGACTATTTCGCTTGGCGAAATAAGATTAGGATCCTGTGTCCGATTTTAAAGATATTGGCCAAGTTTGAAACTTTAATTTCATTCTCGCTCATAGACTCACAGTAGATAGGTTGCTCGTAAACAGAATAGCTGTTAGCGAAGATCTCAGTTTGTTTCGGCAATTTGTCGAACTTCTAGACTTCCAGAAATATTTTCAGCATTTTTATTCTTAAGTTGTGCGACTACCTGTAATTCTGTGGTTGAGGTAATTAATATGATAGATATATAGATTTTGTGAGTGTTAAAGTGTTTAATCGCTTAATTCATTTTAATCTATTTCTTTAGCGCAGAAGAGAAATAAAGTGGTAGGCTATTATATTTTCTAGGGAAGCATTCAGTGGAAAGCAGAATAAAATTAAAATTTCTAGCTTATAACGGCAATTGTAGCTATTTATGAATTTAATTTAACCGCTAATACTCAGTCGAGTGTATTTTTCTAAACTAACGTATAAACTCTAGAATCGAGCCTCATGAATGGTGACGGAATACGCACGTGTTCCTAATTCATGAGAATTGCTGATTTTTTTAAATATAACTTACGTCACGGGAAGTTTAAATGATAAGCAAAGCTCTCTGCTTGCAAGTTTAAATGTAAGTTATAACCAGTACATATTCTGTTTATTATATTATATGTGTTATTTTTCCTCCACACAGTGAAAGTTTTGGGGTGACCCTAACTTTACCAGCACCTAGTAGTAGTTTCCATACTTGTGAAGAAATAGACAGTCCTTATTTTGAACCACGTGGGTTTCTTAAGTACCACTGGTCTAACAGTGCATATGCAACCCGAGTTAGCCAGAAATACTATCTCCCAATAACGGGTTTTCAAAGACTGTAATGATAAATACTGGACCTTGGAGCCAGATCTTAATTTCTTCTAGAAAAACTCTACGTAATCTTTCTGCCTGGTGGCGCGAAATACTTCAAGTATTAACTAACATTTCCCGACTATATATATATATATTTTTTTTGTGGACAAATCTGTGGTGTGACTAAAGTGAATCCTATACTGAGGGAAGGCACCGACCTGACATTCATCATTTCTAGAAACCTACGCTATTGACACTGTGCTCTGCTAACTCCCGCGCCTGGAATAATTTTAGGTGACTTAATCAGACATTTGAACAAATTTGCACACCCAAGTAGTCGTTCCCGGAGACTCCAAGTTAAATACGTCTTTTGGAACTGGGGACTTCTTGGCAGAAGACTGCATTTTTTGAGTCTGTGTGAAGATCTAAAATCAGTGTGTTCCAAGAGGCAGCGAGCAAAGTCGTGAGTACATGTATGAGAGGCCATGGCGGAATGAATGAGTGTACGCTGGTTTGAGTGATATTTTCACTATTATATCTTTGACACCCTGTTGCTGTCCTAATTTTTTTTTTCAATCTGCATAATTTGTTGCTAAGGCTAGAGTTCTTGTGTTTTTTTTTTTTTTGTCTTAGGTTAAATCAGATTTTTTTTTCAAACTCTGTGCATATAATTACGAGATAAAACAAAGAAAACTCTTAGACTCAAACCCTATGTATCTGTGACTCTGGCGCCATCATCTGTTCTCTTAACGGGGCTGGGCTAAACCTAGAGTTAACACTATAACGGGGCTATCATCCTTGCAACATTTCCTTGAATTTTTTATGACTATGTGTATAAGTATTTTCCTTGATGTACTTTCTTTGATGTTGTGAGCCGATTTTTTCCTGATATTAAAATCGCTCTTGAACTTAATAGTAGTGTTTGGTCAGCTCGTTCTAGATAATATATATATCATTGTTATAGTTTTCCCACGTCTGTGTGTTTACCTGTCGTCACGTGTATGTGCGTGCCTGTGAGTGATAGAAATATACGTAATATGTATATTGGTGTAGTCTGACTGACGCTGTAACAACTGTTGTAGAAGATAGGTGAGAGAGAGAAGAATTCTTTTCGCTTTCAGAGACAGCCACTATATCAAAATCTATCATCTCACGTGTGTGGAAATTCTATTACCTTTCACTAACTCTCACTGAGTCTATCACCTATTCAAACCTATTCAGAAGGGACCAAACCTAGTCTTAATTCTCCTATCGAAAATCTACGACAGGTTTGAACGACGTAATGCTGCCACAGATTTCTGATCTGTCTGGATCAGAAATGGTGATCCAAGCAAAAACTTTTCCAACTTAGTAATTGCCCATATCACGGCGAGCAATTCTCTGTCCACAGTCGAATATTTAGTCTCCGGAGGTTTCAGCTTGCGTGAGATATACAATACAGGATGAAGGATATCATCATGATATTGGAGTAGACAAGCCCCGAGTCCGTAATTACTCGCATCTGTACGTAGAACAAACTTTTTAGAAGTATCTGGTAATCTTAATACTGGTGGGCATTAAAAAATTCTTAATATACTGCGAAAAGTTCTGTCACATTCGTCTGTCCAATTTATCCTTAACGGCATGTTCTTCTTTAATAAAGATGACAAAACAGCCGTGATGGATGACAAATAAACCTATGCTGTATGGGGCTGAGCATAGTTAGAACAGTCAATCACGTTGCTGTCTATTGTAGGCATGGTAAAACAAATAAAGACAGAAATACAAAGTGTTATCGTAGATAAGACAACACAAGTGTCACATAATAGAAGAGTCTACCTTCACTAATACACGCCTGAATAGATTAATAGGAAAGAAAAAAAAATGATGATGACTGACTATGCTGAGTCATCAAAGATGTGACGAACAGTGTTAATGTAACCTGTTATCTGCGTGACGCAGAATCAGGTACTAGTTGTAACTTTAGTGAATGGTGATGAAAATAAACACCATTATCATGCTCGATAACCAAACGAGCGTCACGATTTTTACGAAATGTAACCAAAGCCTGACTATTCTGACCATCGACAGATGGTAGAAGACGAACAAACTTAACGTTTGCTGTAAAATTAAAGAAATTTCCAAGTGCCTGCCAGGTAGTATCCTGCGGCAGATTTCGCACTAACACTGTGCGAGAATACGCACTTTTCCCAATATAAGCAGTATCATTGTCACGAAATTGTGCACAATGATGAAATGTGTTCTTTGTCAAAGAATTAACTTTCCCCCTCAACATAGACAAAGTATTTTTAATGGATGACGTATCATCTTGACTGTACTTATGGTGATACCTATCATTACTAAAGGTAGTAGGTTTCCTACATGTCGTAGACATGTCTTGGTTGGGCAAAGTAAAACCTTTGCAGTTAGACTTATTTGTCTCAACCTTCTTATTCAAGTTCCTTCTAACCTTAACATTATTTTTCAACTTATTATACTGCTTAGTACTCTCATTTTTAATGTCGACAACATCAAAAGTTTTCTTTAGATCAGTTGTATCCTTAGTATGTTGTACAATAGATCTATCATCCTCATCAGTTTCCGGGATAGTACTCAGAGTGAAGTTGGAAACTGCTGTGCCACATGTATTCATTTTGTTGGCACGAAGTGTAGCCATTGCAACAACAGCGTTAGCGTTGCTAACAGATTGCAAATTTTTTATCTCCCATTCATTAATCTCTTTAAGAGTGCAATCCTTACTTCCGTGGATGCGTCCTACGGTAAGATCAGCTGATGGATTCTGTAACATGCACACCTTGACATTACCTTAAAAAAAATGGTGTGTTAACATATACTATGGCAGTGGGGTAGTACTCAATAGTACCCCCGAAGGTCATACATCTGATGTGTTCCCCGGTAGCATAACTGGGGTGAACGAGGGACTGTCGGACTCCGATAATGGTTGATCCCGTATCCCTTAAAACTGAGACCACAGTACCGTTTACCAATCCTCTATTGAACATCAGGGTGCCTGTGCCGTCGTTCGCCGAAAGACCAACTGCTGTATAAAGGTGTCCACAATTCAGCACAGTTTCTTTGGCCTTCTGAAAAATAGCATTACAATCTTGGCAACTATTTGCCACATTAAAGTTAACAGCACACCATGCAGACGAAGATTGTGACTGATTATTATTATCAGAAACACTAGGGGTCGTACCATCCGTGAGTGCCGCCCCTGCATTGTGATCAAATTGTGATGGTCTACGTGACTGAGACCGATTACGAGAATAATCGTTAGAATTATCTCGTTGTCCCCTATTGTAACTGTTATCTCGATGTCTCGAGCTATTATTATTACCATTCCAATTGCTGTTATTATTGTGGTTATTTGGTCTATTATAATTAGTGTTATGTTGACTGTTGTTGTAGCTTGACTGAGGTGAATAATTCCTATTCCTTGATCTACCTCTGTTCAAATCATTTTTATTGTGGAAATTATTATTATTATGTCCTTTGTGAAAATTAACATTGTAATTTCCATTGAACCTACTTCTGTCTACACTGTGAGCTCTTGGTTTGTTATTGTTATAGTATGCCATATTGGAAGCCACAGGTAGAGGTTCCCTTATCAAAGAGTTAGAAATGTTCGCATTCGGATGCGCATTGCAATAGTTCAATGAAATTTTTTCTAACTCGTCAATGGTATCTGGCTTTCGTTCTTGCAAATATGCGAAGAATGGTGGGCTGACAGAGGATAATACCTTATCCCGTAGCAACAAATCAACTAATTTGTCATATGATTTGTTGACATCTGCCAGTTCAAGCCATCTATTAAATGTATTGCGAATGTTCGCAATAAACCCTGCAAAGTGTTTAGGAGAGTCAGGTAAGATATTTTTAAATTTTAACCTACAATTTTCTTCGTCCAAATGAAACCTTCGTAAAAGTAAGGTTTTAATAGCATCATAATTATTAGCTATTGTTGGGTCAGCATTCAGAGATGCCGTCAATGGTTCCCCATCTAAAAATTCATTTAACTTAAGTACCCATGTATCCTTAGGCAAGTGATTTGATTTGCATGTCTGTTCAAATCTTGATAAAAATGATGATAAATCATCAAAATTTAATTTAAATAGGGGTAATTTAAAGTTGTAAAAATGTTTGTTCTGGTTGGATGACGATCCATTTTGTGCGTTATCATTCTGGGTTGCAGCAGCACTTTGTGCCTGAAATCTTGCTGTTTCATTCTGAAGACGGGCCATTTCCAATTCTCTCTCCTTTTTTTTTCTTCTTCTTGTCGACGTTTTTCTTCTTCTTGTCGACGTTCCTCCCTTTCCAGTCTAGCAATTTCTCTTTGTCTATTTTCTTTTTCTATTTCTTTCAGTTCACGGTCTGCTTCTTTTCTCTCACGTTCTTCTTCGTCTCGTTTATATTCTGCTTTATGTTTTTCAAGTTCTGCTTCTGCAAACTGACGAAGTTCCTGTGATTTGTAACCATAATCTTTTCCAATTTTAACAAAATGGTCTAACGCAAGCATCTTGACGTTAATATTGTAAGAAATTACAGATCTACAATAGTCAACAATAGAATCTATGTACTTATTTGTAACAGCTCAAGTATGAATACTCAGTATACCAAATTGTAATATCCTCTTAATAATAGTTGTAAGTTCAACAACTATTCAATATTTTATAATAAAATTATATGTAATCAATAATATATATCATAAATAATTATAATATTTATTTATATCAGATGCTGTGTTTATATTCTGCACCTAATATAATTATTAAATAATTATGGGCATTATTCCTCCATGAACTATTTTATTTAATTAAAGAAATGTGAGAAGTCAACAATATAGTACTATGAAAATGTACCAATTACTATGTTATATATATAGTTTTTTAATTCAACACCTATCCATGGTGTGAATACCAAAAAATAATTCAATAAATTATTTTAATATAAAATTTTACTTGCACTTATAAAGTTTTGATATTATGCCTTACTCATCATGTATAAAGTGCTTTGCTAGTTTCTGGAACCACCACTGCAAATTGTTGCAATGTTCATGATTCATCATCAAAGTTCCCAAAAATTAATTAAATTAATTAAATATATTATTACAATCAATTCATAGAAATATTATTATTACATAACATTAATGAAGACAATACAAATGATTAACCAAGGCTTTACAGTACAGTAGCACAATACAAAAGTGACATTTTCACAAAAATAAGTGATATTATAAAACCAAGTCTACTAACCGGAAATATAGAAGGGTGAAGGTTAACTGAAGTAAAAGAACATATTTGGCACTACGAATAATGACGTCACAGGACTCATTTGACGATCATACAATACATTTAAATAAAATTAAAGATATCCAGATTAGAATAAACAGGATAGATTACGAACATATGACTGTAACTGAAAAAAAATCAAACTGAATACGGTAAAATACAACGGTTATTTCACAGAACTAGACACCTAACATACAAGGTGAATTAATGCAGGTCCGAACGAAACAATCACCGGTAATGTCTTCGACGCGTTCTTCGCGAAATGCGATTAATTCACGGCCCTAAGGAACGATCGGAATTGAGCTTGACGTTCGAAAAGCCATAAGTTCAATTCCGATTCCCAACCTACCTCCCACTACATGTAAAAAGACAGAAACAATATTTAACATGGCTAAAAAAAAAAAGAACATGGCGTGGTCGGACAAAAAGGACGAAATATTGTAACGTTTAAAATCAGTTACTTATCTTTTTTTGGCAGTAATCCAGTACATTATCTGCTTCGCCAACAGACTCGTAAGCTTGTTTGAAATAATGAAGACGTTAGCAATTCGTTTACTCCGTTGTCTGAGAGCTGCAAACATTTTTTTGAAGGGCATTGATTGTTGCTGGCTTTTGCAAACGTTCATACTGTTGTAACGGGCATGACGTCACCGGTGTTTCGCATAATAATGTCCATTTCGGCTCGAAAGGAAAAATGTTCTATTTTTGAGGTTCGCTCTTTTGAAAAGTTTCAAGACCACTACCGGCCACCAGTTGTGACGGGTGTTGCGGTTCCTTCATCTTATATTATTTATTGAATATTAAAGTCATTCTCTTGACGTGGTTAATGTTTGTTATTGATAGTTAGCTCTGACCGTAAGAACATCCCTTCGACATTCTGATTTGCATATTGTACATTAGTTGATTTCTCCTGTGGGAGAGTTATCGTGCTGAGAAAAAAACGTAAACATTAACAGCTGTGGAACCAAACCCGAAACGTAAGTAAGATATCAAGCCTTCTGTTCTCAGTCCACATGTATTGACATTCATATAAACGATATAAGACATTCACAAACTTCATGTACGGTTCAGCATAACAATAAATTCCAAGTAATACAAGTAAGTATCCGTCCGTGTCAAAAACAATATGTCAGATGAACATCATGGCTATGTACATGCGCTGCTGTAGTCAACAGCCAGAAATGAGCGCATGAGTTCTTGACAGCTACAAATTGAATCATAATATGATTCTCCTTCCATCATTTAATTTACTTAATAATCTCATACTTTAGATTAATATCCGAACTGACCCTGAGTTCTATATTGAATTCATATATCGGCCATATACTAAGCCTCTCCTTGGAAGACATACAAGACACGACTTCTCTGCTTGACGGATAGCGTAAAAAGGGTCATGTAACCAAGTCACCAAGCGTGACCTTCCCAACGCGAATACGTCATAACCTTAGCATATATTTCGCGTTCAGTATACCGTAAAATATCGACATATTCTATTAATGTTATTGACCCCTAAACGTTGCGCACTACTAAACCCCAGCAGACGCCGTCATTTAAAATAACACCGTAACAATATCTGCCAAATAATTTTCAGAACCACTAATTGGTTGGATGGTGAAGTGGTACTCCAGTAATAGCAAAATCCACCGGTGTAGTCTTGCCTTATTAAAGGACCTGGTCGTAAGAGCTGTAAGTGGCTTGTGGTCAGTCTGCAAGTTAAATTTTGATCCAAGCAGGTATTTCGATAATTTGGAAACAGACCATACAATGGACAGCAACTCTCACTCTCCCGCTGCATAACGACGTTCAGTAGGTAAACGTTTTCGGCTGACATAAATGCACGGATGTAGTTTGTTATCCCATATCTGCACCAAACAGCCTCCAATGCCGACAGCCGACGCTTCTGTTCGGAGTGCAAAAACTTTCTTACCGGCAGGTATAGTTAAAATTGGATGGATTGAAAAGGACGAGTTTTTATGGAACTTAATGGGCGATTGGCTTCATCAGACCATCTGATTTTTAATGGTGCACCCTTGCATGTCAAGGCAGACAAAGGTGCTGATAGGGAAGCAAACTTAGGTATGAATTTATGGTAATAGTTGATCAAACCTAATAAACTTCTAACTTGTTTCTTCGTAATTGGGATTTTGATGTCTAAAATACGTTGGATATAATTTGTTCTGACTGATGCGGTGACCTAAGAAAGATATGTCTCGGTAACCAATTTGCATTGTAGATGGACGTACTTTTAGTCTGTGCGATCGTAACAAAAGAAGTAAGAATTTTAAGTCTTGAACATGTTTGTTCCATGACGAGTGGAATGTCGATGTACGCAATTATGTCTTGTCTGTTGCCTACTAAAAGGCGCATCATGCAAACGAATGTTGCTGGTGCGTTGACCAGACCAAAACACTTGAAATTCCATTGGAATTATCCAAGGGATATTGAAAATGCTGTCAATGGCTTGACCTCTTCTGCCAAAGGGATTTGCCAGTAACCATTTGAAAGATCTAATTTACTGAAAAATGATGCCTGCGATAGCTTAGGCAACATGTCTTCCAGAATAGGTATGGGTTCAGCGTCTGTTACCGATACGTTATTCAATTTTCTAAAATCTATGCAAATTCTTAAAGATGAGTCTGGTTTCTTTATTAAAGCCATGGGAAAAACATAAGGTGAGGATGAAGCAGATATGATGTCAATGTCTATCATTTGTTCACTTTCTTTTTGAACATGCCCTTAAAAATGTATTTGTATTGGGTAAGGACGTAATTTAATAGGTGTATCATCAGTGAGGATTATCTCATGTGATCAAATTAGTGTGTCCCGGTAATTCTGTAAAAATATCATCAAAAGAGCGAGTAATGTCCTTAACCTGTTCTTGTTGAAAAGAATCAAGCGAATCGGAAATATAAACATTTCGCCAGAATTCGACAGATTTCAATGAAGTTATATAAAATTTAAAAGAAATTGAAGATACATTGTCCTCTGAATGGACCACAGCAGAGGACAAAATTGCTGTCTGATCTATTAAATTGTCAAGGATGTCTTGCAATTCATGAGGACTGTGTGTATATGTTTTTTAACATATTGATGTGATATGTTTTATTTTTGTCCTTGATATTGATGGAATAGTCGACATATGTGATCTTCTTTATATGGTCCTCGCCAAGAAATCAAGAGCTTATTTTCTTTGGTAGGGGGAAGTCATAAGACTTCGTCGCCAGGTGTAAATTTTCAAAAAAACTTACGAGATTTAGTGCGTAACAATCTCAATTTCTGAGTGGAATAGTGAATCATTTCTAATGCCCATTTACAAGCGAATCTCAGAATCTTTTGGGCAAAACACCATCAGCAACCAAATACTGCTTATTCGGAGTAACCAGGAGGACATGCACACCATCATAGCTGGCAGACGCTTGAGTTGAATTGGCCACGTCCTCAGAAGGGACCCTGATACCATCACAAGAATAGCTATGCTATGGACCCCCGAGGGAAAGCGAAAGAGTGGCCGATCAAAAACAACTTGGCGGAGAACTGTGGAAGCTGAGATGCAAAGAATGAACCACAGTTGGGGCACTGTACGAAGGATGGCCGCCGACGGAGCAAAGTGAAATCAATTTGTTGCTGCCCTACAAGACGCCTCCAGACATGATTACCGCTGACTGCTTTGGCGGTTGGCGGTTATGGATCAAAGAAGAAGAAGATTTACAAGCATCTGACAAGCGCTGTCGAAGATCAATAACAAACTCGTAACTACTGCGAGTTTCTTCATTTGTTTTGGAGCCTAATAATAAGTCTTTCAAAATGTACATTTGTTCTCGTAGATTAGCTCCATATACGAGCTCAAAAGGTGAGAAACCTTACTTTCATGTGGTATATCTCGATAAGCAAATAATACTGCTGTTAATAGCTTATCCGAATCTTGAGGATGTGACTCCGTAACTTTGCCTAACATCATTTTAAGTGAGCCATTGTAGCGCTCTCAAACCCCATTGGAACACGGTCTGTTATGCAGGAAGCCTTTATGTACTGTGAGACGGCCCACGTTCTCACTTGAAGATATAGCTGGTAACGTATGCCCACATAACAATTTGGTGTGTGCGTCCGGTTCATACAACGTTTTGCATACTGCGCATCATCATTATTATTTGCCTTAATGACACAAGCATTCGCATGATGGTCAGTGTCGTAATTATTATCGTCTGGTTTTGTACAAACATTGGCAAGATGTTTTGATTTGCGTGTATGTCGTTTTCCAATTTGGGTACCGACAGTCTTTTTATTTTCTTGTTTACTATCAGGTTGAATATTATGGTAATTACCAAACCTACCACTCCATTGAGATCTATCCCTGGATGATCCCATGTACCCGCTGTGATGGATATCATCACTGTCGTATAGATAGGTATTGAGTTATTTTTGGCCCGTCTGAGTAGAGTGGATAGGTACGTGAGAAAGTTGTGAGAAATAGATTTTACGGGTGGTAGCTTAAGGAAAATGATGTGTCTCTGGAATAAGTAAGTTTCTCTATTCCAGCCTATCTATACGACTGTAATTTAGTACAAGACAACCTTGCACGCCTCATACATATAAATATAAGTTTAACTACACACACACGCAGCTTTGTGACAACAAGACATACAAACGTGAACAACTACGGTTAATCGGGAATGGGTCTGACCAACACACAAAGTTAAGTTTCTTTGTTGTTTATTATCATTAACCTTGACAACACCAATTAACTAAAGAAAGATCAAACAAATCAGATTTACATACATATGAAATAACACAACTTAGATGCGCCTTCCCCCTATGGAGAAAAGTACCCAAAGTTAGTAACCCAAAGGTCGAAGGTAGGCACTATGATACAGAGCAGACAGTAAAGTAAATAAATTATGTCTCTATAAGTACAGTAAAGTAAACAATTAGGCAAATCCAGAGTTGGTAAAATCTCTGTAACAAAGAAAAATATTCACTCTCTCTTGCAAACAGTGGCCACTCTCTCACTCTTACCTCATAGGAGATATCCCTTGGCGTACAACTATCCAGTTCACTTCTTACATTGGCCCAAGTTCGTCCTCTAATAACAACTTTTGAAGGGAACGCCAAATCTGGTAGTTTTTTTCTAGCTAACAAATGTTACTGTGAATAGTCGATATAGGAAAGTGCTCTTGTGGTTCACAATTTAAAGAGGAAAATGATTCTAGTATTGGAATACGTATGGTTGCCAAAATGTTACACTGATAAATGATAATAATCCTATCGGTTGACTATGTTGGTTGGTTGGTTGGTTGGTTGGGAACCCCAGGGTGCTAGTGATTAGACTCTTTTACCCTTTATGCAGACAGCCTGGCGGGGCAGTGGCGCAGCCACCGCCGCCCTTCTGCACATGGTCCGTGCCATCCCATCGTGACACCAGACGATGGGGCCGCAACCCGCCGTGCATTCACACGGTAACAGACGATTGGGGGGGGGGGGTGTGTTTTGGGCTTTCTTTCAACCCCAGGGAGCATCCTAGACTCGAAACAGGGTACACCAGGCCTACTATGGCGTGTGCGTACTGCCCCGAGGTTTGATAACTTTCTACCGTGCAAAGGGGGTTATACCTCCGAAGACAGTGGTGACTGGAAGAGAGGCCAGTAGAGCGCCGATTCTGAACAGCGTAAATTTCTGGATGCTATGCTTGAATATATCTGTCAGAAGTCGGGAATAAATGTTATTTTTGTACACCCCAGTGGCTGATAAAACTGAAAAATATTGCTGGGTTTGGTAAGTCCAGTTAAATTACTTTTAGTGTCAGAACTGTTCTCATGTATCTTTGGCGAGTACACGCTTATAATGAAGATCGGTACCGCTCAAACCGATGTGAGGCACAGGTAACTAACATAGTAAAATTTCACAAACCAAACAACAAGCAAAAGAAAAGACCGCTGGACGCTCTTGATCAAGTCTGCTAGGAATATAAGAAAAACATTTATGGGAAAATGCTACTGTTCTATTTAGCTATGTATATATGCACACAAACGGGGACAAGGCGATCTCTTATCCACTCCGTCAGTCCTGATTAAAGTTAAACGGCACAGGTGTTTTCTTTAGCCTACCCTATCGCGCGTCGCTTAGCGAGTGTAGGTTGGATTGAGTTATGCGACTCTCCCCCCTGCTCACGGCTAACGATTAGCGTACAATGTCAATTATCACAAACTATCGCCGGTCGTTAAGTAGCTATTAATTTGGTCGGCGTCTGATAGATTAGTCGTATGATATTAAACAATAGGCACTTATAATAAATACGCACAATGAAATAAAGCGTGAATTCTTTTCTGTCACTATCAGTTGCGCCTAGCATGTAAACCAGTCAGCTAAAACCGTCTCTTCTTGGGTGAGAAAGCGTGTGGTGAAAATTAACATTATAACTGAACATCTGGTGTGAAATAGCTACGCGTTATTTTATTTCACTAATTTTAACAGCTAGAAAATAAAAGTAAATTATAATGGTAAAAGCTAACACTTTTAATTGGTAAAAGCTAACACTTTTAAACACGTAAGCACTAATTTCTATTACCAGAAAACAAAATGAAAAATCCCCACGAATTGCTAATAACACATTGAGCAAAATGGTTCTAGAACTGCGTGCTTAGACTATCCAAAAATTCGAGTGACGCTGATAGCGAGTTTTAAGAAAACACAGCTTATATATGCTTATCGATGATGTTACTTTTCGCGTTACTATGTCTAACGGGGAACAGCAAATGCGTTTCCCAAATGAAAGGCTTACAGGTTGGCTCTATCGGGCGTTGCTAACGGACATCAGAAGAATTTTTACGTCTAACGGGTTCTCGAAGAATTTTCTGCGTATACGACATCAAAGCGTTAACTCCCCTTTCCGGAGACTTCAAAAGGCCGTTACGTCTGTTTCACGTGTTTTCTGTCTGAGATCGTATGCCTGACAGATACTGGCATGGGAAAACGAGGTAAACAAAAGCTGATTCGCTACCTGTTTTGACAGGCAGGTTTCGAAAATTTGCAGACACTGCGTTTTCACGTGTTAAAGAAAAGAGGCGGGAACGAAAGAGTAAGCTGGTATAAGTAAACACAAGCAGAAAAGTGCGGTGTTTATCTAGCAAATGAAAAGAGCGCTGCGAGGTTGCAAAGTTGGTCAGATTACCGTAGGCTCTTTTTCCATTATACGTCACAATCGCTACATCTACCATTGTGATATCCACGACCTCTGTTGGAGAATTCTGAAAACCTGCCTCTTTCAAACCGCGAAGGTGATCGTTGTCGAGGAAGGTTGTACCTTCCTCGATAGGAAGATCTGAAGTCATTCCTATATCTACCCTCTGCACTCTTAGAGCGCTGACGGTATTCTCCAAGTCTCTGGTCTTGATAAACTGCTCAAACTGGTAGTGTATCATCTGGTGTAGTTCTTATGACTTCTCTGTCAGGGTGAGCTGTCATATATTGACGACCCAAAGACTCACATTCCTCAATGGTCTTTGGCCGTCTCTCCTGTAAGAAAGATTTAAGTTTGGCGCTACTCGCTGAGAGAACTTTGTGTCTTAACATTAAATCAAATACACTCTCAAATGTGTTAGGAATGTTAGCCAACTCAATCCACCGACTGAAGTAAAGTTTAATAGAGGATAAAAATTCTCCGACATCTGCGTTTTTCTCGGGTACTGCCTCACGGAATTTATTTCTAAATCCGTCTTCTATCAATCTGAATTTTCTCAAAAGGTGTTATTTAGCAACCTCAAATTCCAACCGTCTTTATTCACCCAATTGCATGAAACTTTCATCGTATTACCTATTAAAAGGTCAGATAGTATATTGCACCATCTTGCCTTTGAGATATACATATCCTTAGCCTTCATTTCAAATTTTTGAATAAAACTACCGATGCAATCTCTATTTTTTTACAAAATGAGGTAATTTAAATTTTAGATGCCATGAAGAATGATGACTCGATGAGCAAGCTGGTGCTTCAGAACTTTGTGCCTGTATTCTTGCCATTTCAAGTTCCTTTTCTAATTTTATTTTAAGAAATTCACGTTCTTTATCAGCCTTCCTCTCTTTTGCCTCAATTTTTAATTTTTCTAATGCTAACTCATGCTCTCGTCTGTCTTTTTCAAGATCATGATCTCTTTTCATTAGTGCAATTCTCTCTTCTTCAAACTCACGATCTTCTATTCTTTCTCTGTGGGCCACATATTTATCAAATTTAGCTTCAGCATATTGTTCGAGTTCTATTCCAGACTTGCCTCTCCTCTTGCCTTCCTCTACAAAATCCTCATAGGACGACATAATTGTAGTGGGATAAATCAACCTATACTATGTAATGTTATTTAAGTACTATATTACACTATATATATATTAACAATATTATAGCAATTATTAAACTAATAGCACTAAACAATATCTATTAACTAATGTCATATGAAATCACGTGAAGAGTAATGTGTACAATGAAGTAGATAGATGGCATTGGTATGATGAAGGTACTCAAAATACAGCACTTTACACAACGAAGAGAAAGAAAATAAGTAAAACAATGACGGAAATAATATAAAAAAGCAATAATATGAAAATATTAATCAATTAAACAAGATATAAAATTGACGACCGAAAACAGAAAGTCGTTTTCAAATACTACATGTAGACAAGAGATGGATAGAATACAAACGTATAAACAGTGACCTACTTACATAAATTAAGGTATTATAAAAGAAGACGACGTATTACTGGAACGAGACAACTAGACAAATTCCCGCTGTAAAACGAAAATCGCCGAAAAGCAAAGCATAGCCTTTTTTTTAAGCTTGCAAATGGATATAGGGTGCCTAAAAGCCTAAATGTTATGCCTACGCTATCATATTTTAAGTGCGCAAATAGAGCTAGGTCTAAAATAACAATACAAAAGTAAAACGAATATAGCTTCATTCTTAGCTTTAATAATTGAACTAACTGTTTGGCAAGCTAGGCATAGCTTACGGGTTATCTCAGCCAAAGACCTACCTTGCTCACTTAGTTTATTCATTTGTAACTTTTCATTTAACCTAAATTACGGCATTTTTTGTTAATCACTACACTTAATTTCCATTATAAATAAACACAAAAATTTTACACTACAAATATAGTAATAAGTAAAAAGTTCGTGAAAGTTTTGAACATTGCATGTGATGCACACATAGACGTAGAGCGACCAACTTCTGTAAACAGACTGAACGACACAGGTGCTGAACGACCGAGAATAAAATGGCGCAGGCGCCTTCGCTTCTCTTTCTCAGTTGTCGAGTGCGAGCGTGTGCGAGCGTGTCTCGTCGAAAATCGCTGAATGAGCGAGGCAAGCGCCGTAAATTATGAACGTGAATACGATTGAAGAGCGCCGTATTAGCGAAGCGCCGAAAAGCGGGATATGACTGTATACGAGTTGTTGAAATCACTGTGGTCACTTTAGTAAATCCCAGTGAGAAATGTCACGATAATACTTGCTTTTAATACAGCTAAACTATCGTACCAATAAGAGTTTTCTTAATGAAAGCTTCAAGTTTGCGTTTCAATGGGAAGAAACATTCCCAACACATTTTCTGGAAAATACGGAAACGGCGGGCATCAGACTGTGGTTTAAGTGCAAGCTATCATTAAGAGAACACGCATGCCGTTCAATATTTTCATACGCGCTGATCGTAGTGTTAGAAACATTACACCATCTTTTCTGTAAAGAAAACTACTATTACTACCACTACTACTGCCAATACTACCATTACTACTAACACTACTTCTACTACTACTACCACTAATACCACTACAACTACCATTACTACTACCACTACTAATACTGCTACCACTACTAATGCCACTACTACCATTACTGCTACTACGACTACTACTGCCACTACTACCATTACTACTACCACTGCTACCATTACTACTACCACTACATCTACCATTGCTACTACCGCCACCACCACTACTACTGCTACTACAAATTCAACTACTACTACCACCACAGCAGCTACTATTTTTACAGCATTCATCTTCTACAACTACTTCTACTTCTTCATCATCTTCTTCTTTGTCTTTTTCTTGTTGGCGTGTCTTTTCCTCTTCTTTTCTCTATCTCTTTCTTTCTTGTCCTCATTAGTTTCCTTCTTTTTCTACCTCCTTTGTTTCATACTCTACTACTTATGTCCTCTTTTTTTTCGGATGCATGGATGAAATGTAAAAGGCGACTGGGACAGAGACGATGGTTTTTTCGCATGGATTGTTCAAAGTTATCATATCCAGGGTGATTGAAGAGCCACTTCATATTTTTACATTTTTTTTATATTCTCACTTGTATCTATTTCATTTACATGAAACAAATATCAAAACTGGCTTTCACAATTGGCTGATAATGTTTATTTTTTTTTTTTCCAGAAACAAATAAAAATAAAATAAAATCATAAATGGCCCATAAACTGACGTTATAAGCGATTATTGTTGCCCGTTCTGAAGTCACGTGTTGAACAGGCTGGATCTCATGTTGAGCTGAAACGTTAAAGTAAAATACCATTTTATTACATAAAATGACAGTTAATTCTCTTTATTTTGACATTTATTTTATATGTTAACTAAAAAGGAATGAAGAAATATAGATTTTAAGATAGGGACTTTTGAACCACCTCACTATGTAGAATGATGTCACCAAGAGTGAGATTCTCTGTTGCCGTAGTTTCTGTATCTGTTGCCCACACGCCGCACTCTGTGACTCGTGACTGAGTTATAGATCTAACATACCAGGTAGCCCCTTGCGTGTTTGCATCTTATCTATATCAAAATGAAGATGGGATATTTTCTCCGATCTGGCTTCACGACGTATATAAGCTGCTCCCTAGATTGTTAAGACTTCCATCAATGATACTTGCGTAGAATAGAAGAATTGAAGTGGTATGACAAGATTGCTTGTGTGGAACTAATGACAAGATTACTTGTGTTGAACCAATGACAAGAAATCAAGTTCAACAGAAAAATCAGAATCTTCTGTTGAAAGGTCAGTCAGTTGTTATTCCTACTGTATGGCTGAGAAACATGGAGAACAACAAAATACAACAACAAAAAACATATACATTCATAAATGGGTGCGTGTGTACAATAGGAGAATTGAAGTGGTATCCAAAGATCACTAATGTGGAACTGGTGGCAAGAACCAGACAAGTGCCAGTAGAAGAAGAAATGAGAAGAAGATGCTGGATATGGATATTTTTTTTTTTTTTTTTTTTTTTTTTCTTAACCAGCGGCACTTAGGCTTTCAGCCCTTCGGCCCAATGACATGTCATTGCGAGGCTGGGGAACCTGAGGACTTTCCTTCCAACCCGGTCAGGAGCTTCGCTCCTTCCCATCCACAGAGGGTTTATCACAGGAGCCGTTCAGGCTATTCAGTCAAATTTCCGGCCGTAAACATTTCTTCAAACGCCGACGCCCGGGTTTGAACCATGAACACCTGGTCGCCAGTACAACGCCGAAGCCATTACACCAGCGCGGCTCCCATGGATATGGATATGGCCACACATTGATAATATAATATATGATGTTAATATAATATTTGAAGTTAGTATAATATATAAAGATAATATAATATATGAAGTAAATATAATATATGAAGTTAATATAATATATGAAGATAATATAATATATGAAGTTAATATAATATAGGAAGTTTTTTTTTTTTTTTTTTTTTTTTTTCGTACGCCCGCTAATACTCGAGGCGAAATCTCAGGTTATTACTAATGTCTAACCTGACATTGATTTTACGTGAGTATCCCTTTTTTCTTGTATAGAGACAGGTGTCCCTCGCCATTCAGGCAAATACTCTCCGATTTCGGAGGTACCTATTGCAGCTGGGTCGGCTCAGGAGCCGCCAATCCGTGGTCGACGACACTCCTTCAAATGTTCTCGCCAGTTCTCGAGTTAATCCAGTCCAATTCCCGGTCGACGAAAAATCCTCAAATGCCGTCGCCCGGGTTTGATCCTGAATCACCCGGTCGCCAGAGCGGTGTTGTAACCACTACGCTAGCGCGGCTCCCTTATAGGAAGTTAATATAAAATATAATAAATGTGTGTCCTATCCATCTCCAGCACACATTGAGAAGACATGTTGATAGCATTACCAGACAATCCCTGGTCTAGAATCCCCAGAGCAAGAGAGGTAGAGGGAGACCAAGGAACACATGGAGAAGACAACTGGAGACAGACATAAAGGGGATGAAGACAACATGGAAAGACCTTGAGCTGATGGCACGTGACAGGAAGATTTGACATAAGTTTGTTGGAGGCCTAAGCTTCTTAGGGAATATGTTGGAGATTTGTTTCGCGCTTATTTTTGCTTGTAGCTTTTGCACGATTGTTTTATAAGTATCCAATATTCATATGAAGTTAATGTCCAGTGTTCTTTCTTTACGAGCCTTGCAGACAAACATTAATTTACTTTTGTGCACACATCTCTTTCTCCAACGAAAGTAATAAACTGCTGAGTGACGGTTTATAACTTTAATACACATGACGAACGTCACAATAGACCCAATGATGTGGTCAGGCAATTAGAACACACTCAAAATTAATAATAATAATAGTCACTCATTTGTATGAAACAATCCTTTCAATAGTGACATATGAAATACAGTTATATACTTCAATACACGAGATCTTGTACACATGAATATATCTTATGGGCCATACATACACACCCATATATACATCTCCACAGCCAAAACAGCTGGTCACTGAATGCCCCCTTTTTCTCCACCTCCTTCGCTGCTAACCTCTCTCTCTCTCTCTTTGCACACGCTTCGTTAGCAATCTTTTCCCTGCCAGTCTCATCACGTGACATAGAGTGTCTAGATGACTTGCCGGTTAGCTACTAGCCATGAGGCAACATCTTGACCACTTGGTCACAAATACTGACAGGAAGTTCCTTTTGGCCTAGTCTGGATCATACCTCCTGTGATATAGTTGCTTAGGTATGTTAAACCCCTATAGGTTTAATTTGACCTCAGGGATATACAGGATGGTGCAAAAGTAGATGTAAACTTTAATAACATATTTTTGTATATCTATTAACGCCTTGAGAAAAAAATACTTTCTTAATACAAGTCTGTAACCCTTTATCTGAAATTTCTGGGTTAAGTTTTGTTTTTCTCAAACCAGGTTTTTATCCGTTTTCAGATGCCACCCAAATCGCTTTCGAAAAGTAGCTAAATAACCCCCCAAAAAGCCAAGTCGCACAAAATTTTCTCAAAAATAGCCCGAAATCGCCCACAGATAGTAATGCTGTCGTGTCGGATTTGGGAGTCGGTGTCGTGGAGTCGGTCAGCATTAGTGAAATCGGAATCGGTAAAATTTGTCCGAAATCAACTCCGAATTCTATGCCATATGACCACTTGTCGTAGATTTATCAGATAGGTAATAGATGTTTATAGTCCTGTCTGAGCAGAGGTGATAGTGATAACTATGTGAAAGTAAGGTGTAAGAAATAGTTTTTCTCACGAGGTGATAGTGTAAGAGAAAGGACAGTCTCTGGGTTGAGTAATTTCTCTACTCCAGCCAATCTGTACGACTAAATTTAAATCAGACTCACTTTCTCTCCATGTACAAAATACAAGTTACACAGCACCCACGTGCACACGATTATGTGACAAATACGCATAAACGTGAAAACAAACTATGGATAACAGATAGGGTAGGGGTTGACCAACACAATAACTTAAGGTTTATTAAGTTTATTTATCACTAGAACTTTACAACATAAATCATATACATTAACAGATCATGGTTTACCGACAAATGAAATTAATCCAATAGGTTCTTCCCTCTGGTAAAGGAAAAGAAAAGAAGATCCCAACAGAGGTTAATTACCCCAAAAGACTCGGGTTAATGAGAACAAACAAAGCAAAGATTTGTATGATAGTGGTAACAACAGAAAATAAGTTTCTCTCTTACAGTTCATTCAATCCTTCATACTTTGGCCACATTCAGATTTGCTTACCAAATGGTTGTCGCAGGCATTCCGTGGAAATAAACACTAATAAGTAATAAGACTATTCAGTGTCTTATTAAGTTTTGCCAAATCCAGCCACAGACTTGCCGTAGTTGCTGACTGCAAATTTCACGGGAGTCGCTGGAGTTGGTGATTTAACTTTGTATCTCTGCCTCTTAAAATACTGTATCCCTGCCTTCAGTTGGTTGGAGTAAGGTTCATACGTGGTGATCGCCGACATAGGATGAATAATACATATATCTTTCCTGTGTTGTCTAGCTTTTTGTTGCTGAGACACTATGTTAAGTTACACAAATGTTGCTGACAATATATTTTGCTACAGCTGGCTGATGAGATTAATATAAATGAAATCTGGTAATAGTTCTGGTCCAGTTAATATTATAATTAATGGTTCTATTCTGGTTTCTCTCAGGAAATGAGGAAAATGGACCGCACAGGTCACAGCAAGAAGCTCATCAATGTTAAATATCCCTGGATGCTTATAAGACTATAAGACTACAAGAACGTAAGTTCATATGACCATAGACCGTTAGACCGCTAGTTCGCAGGTTTTGATAAGCCTATATTTTAGAAAAGAAATATAAACATTTAACCATAACATCAATATTATATCTAACACGTGATTAAGGTAAGACCTAACGCGTGATATGAACACTAGTCATTTATAAAAATACACCAAAATGGATAGAAGTAAATAATACATACCGTCAGTAGACAGTTATTTAATTCATTTACTAGTCAATTTAAAACATCTCTTTCTATGAAATAACGAGTAATTAAATTTAAGTTACAGCTGGAAAATTAGCTATATATTATTTAATATGCTATTCATTTAAATCAGAAAATTCCAGTGACATATAAATGAAAACTTTTAACACACTAAATCACTTAAAGGCTAGTTTATAGATTACCGCAAAACAGAGAAATGAAACACTCTACGAAATCCATAATTCACTCTGTACGAGAAATCTTAGGATATCGAGCTAGTGAAATCAGAAAAATGTCTGAGCAACTGATAATGATTTTAAGGAGAGCCGAGGTATATATTCAAAGAAGCCTTTCTTTTCGCTTCTTAATGCGAAAGTCGCACCTAAGTCCAGGGCCGGGCTAATTTGCCGTTGGATTCCTGAATGAACGGTTATTTCTTCCCCTCTGCCGACCGACGATCTCTGGCTGCTCTTTCATTATCACCGCCTTGCCAAATATCAGCTACGTAAGTTAATTCCCCTGAAAATGTAACACTCCAAGGTACATCTCAGACTTATCGCCCTTGATTTCTTCAAAGAAACTGTTAACGCCTGGCCTCTAGCCCGCGTGTTTCCCTGATCAAAGAACGATTACACCATGCTGCGCACTTCGCTCTGTTCCACGGTGCTTAATTGCCAAACGGCTCACGTGTTAATTGCGATAGTGAATCCGTGACTGCAGCACTATTTCCATATGTGACACCAGCAAAAAACTATAGTCGGAGTCGGGAGTTGGACATCTAAAATTTCAAGAGTCGGACAATTGTTTGGTCCACTCTACAACCCTGTCGGACAATTGTTTGGTCCACTCTACAACCCTGTCGGACAGTTGTTTGGTCCACTCTACAACTCTGTCGGACAATTGTTTGGTCCACTCTACAACCCTGTCGGACAATTGTTTGGTCCACTCTACAACCCTGTCGGACAATTGTTTGGTCCACTCTACAACCCTGTCGGACAATTGTTTGGTCCACTCTACAACCCTGTCGGACAATTGTTTGGTCCACTCTAACACCCTGCAGCAAAGTAGCCAGAAATTGTTCACATTGTGATCATACGGTCTCCCAGAGTAGCTCAAAAAAAAAAAAAACCTTCAGATTTTCAGAATATTTCGGTTTTCGGGTGTTCGAATAAACCTGTAGCAACAAGTGAAAACAGAGTTACTGGAACTGACACATACAATAGTCCCAGAAAGGAAAAGTAAGGGCAATAACCTAAGTGGTAAATAATACAGAAATAAAGGACATCTCGAAGAAAGCGACTTCTGCAAAAAGTACCACGAAAGTGCGCGGAACAATTATATAACAAATCTGCAGATTCAAATTCCTAGGCACGTTAGTATCATCGGATGGAAGCTGCATCTCAGAATTGAAGAGTAGAATAGCCCGACCAAAGCAACGTTCAATAAATTTAATTTAAAAAAGTATTTTATACCAGGTTCGGTTCACGATATCATCACGCTCCAGTCTACCCAGCTGTAAACGGGTACCTGACTTTGCTCTTGAGTTAGTTAAGGAAAAGGCGGCGAGGAAGGGAACTGGTCACCCCACCTCTCAATGCTAGACTTAGTATAGTGATGTCTCTAACACTTCGCTCCCCTACGACATTATCTGTTATGGGACTACCTTGACCTTTTTTTTATTTTATACAACAAACTTTTGTAAGAAAGAGAGTTTCTCAATTCTACTATGTGTGACGGTATTGCCTCCCTTGCTTTGCAGTAGCGGTTCAACAGTGGCCAAAACTCAAGAGTATCTAATACGGACTTCAAAGGTGTCTACCTTCGCACAAGGTTACTTTTGGCAGAAATGTAGATAGAAGGGTAATCACAAAGGTGGTCTTCATACAAGATATTCAGATAAGCGAAAACAATGCTGCTTTGGCTGAGCACGTTAATTCTAGAATCTGCTGACCACATTTGTGAAGAATTAAGCAGTGATTAATTTTAGCTTGTTAAGTCCCCACCTCTGATTTACGCATGGAATTCTTATTATTCTAATATAGCACTGTTTAGAGTGTGTGTAGTAAATTGACTAAGACAAACACGCAGTACATTTAAAATGATTAAATCGAAGTTAAATTTGTAAAATTACAAATAACAAAATTTAATAATCACTGAAGTTTTAACAGTTTGAAATAATTGACTAGTTTAGAAAATAACTTTCATCATCGATTGATAGTAGTCGATGAAAAAAGAAGGTTCACTTTGGCAGCGTATATTTTGCAACTAGCTGCCAATAGTAGTTTCTGCTCCCGCTGATGGGTTATTTTTACACTGCTCACGCTCGTCGCTGGTCAAGGTTGTAGGGTGTAGCTCGTTTCCCAGAAAAGTCAAGGAGAGTCTACAAAGTTAGTCCCTCGTCTTAAAGCTTAGGCCACTGTTCCCTTCTTGTTCCAGAGATAGGACGTTCTGCTAGTACCGCCAATAACCATGATAAAGAATAGAAAAGAAACACTCTCCTGAGTATTCCGTTTCCCGACACATACTTATAAGTCCCCTTTCTTCTATTCTACCATCCCATTTATCTCATAATTTACCCTCAATGAGAATTAAATTTAATCCCTCGGGATAAAACTTTCTTTACATCTAAATTGAATAGCTTTAGCTTTACACTACATTTAAACGAAAAGGTTAATAGTACAGATAGAATATGTTTACATTTATATTTCCACTGATTGACAAGTGTTCACAATATAAATTAAATATATGTTTTCATTTATGTTTACACTGATTTGAAAAGTGTGACACTTCCATTAATTTTAAAGTGCATATGTTAACATCGACATTTACACTGGTTTTAAACTGTAAGTATTATAATTAGAATGTTCATCATTTCTTTCATCTTTCCTTCCCTGTTCCATGTGGAACCTGGGACTACTTTATGCTTTTAGTTCTCTTTACGAAACTAGCAATAAAGCATTCACCAGCCCTTGCAGTGGTGGTTCATGATATCATCACTCTATACGATGAGGTTGCCAGCCTCAAATAACTAGGACATCCACTAGCTATTTTCACATATTAATATTCACATGGTATATATATATATATATATATATATATATATATATATATATATATATATATATACATATATATATATATATATATATATGTATATATATATATATGTGAGTTCACATGTTAGTAATATAAAATGTATAATGACAACTTACGCCAATCATGGCTTACAGACGCTTTTGCTCAGGTGGATAACAGAGACTTGAATCGGCCTCTTACACGCGTCTGGGATGTCGTTTCTTTATTAAGATAATTCCCTCTATGACTCCATGTGTTTTCCGTTTCCCCAGTCCCGGTTTTCTTATTAAAATGATAGAGATTTCATGGGATGTTTTTGTAAATCCGTCAAGATTCTCCAAGAAAAGGTCCGGCCTGATAAAAAAATTTCTGAATTCTAACTCTGGCAAGGTCTGGCGTCGTTGTGGCAAGCGATCTTCAACGTGTCTTAACACTGAAACGTGTCAGGTTATATTAACGGTCCTACCCCCTCTGTTGGTTATGGAGCTTAAATGATCCAGCCAATCTGATTTGAATATTTTGCATGACACATTTAGTGCACATTTTCAAACATTACTTTTCTGAAAATGGGCTGTAAACATCCGATTGCTCTGTGTACCAACTCACAAACGCATCGGTAACCTCACACAACAATGTGCATAAGATGAAACAATTTATTACTTTCATGTAAAATAATCTCTTTGTAACAAGGTGTACAGGAAACGATTATGTCATGCTTGGCTGTCCAGAATGTATCGCACAGACGATTAATCTCTTATCTGTCATGTCCCCTGGCCTAATCTTAGCAAAGATTTGCCGCACCCTGGCAATCGCGATGTATTATCACCAACAAGAGGTGTCAGATGTTTGAACAAACAAACTATCTGCTACATAGCAAACAGAAAAAAGGGTGCGACTAGGAAAAATCGCAATAAAATCAGTACAAAAATGTAACTGATACTGCCGTAGTGAAAGAGAGATCGGAAAGAGGACGCACCAAAATCCATCTTGTGACATAGGAGCCAATCCTGACGTATGGAAGCGAGTCATGGACAATTAGTAGACAAGCAGGAAGAAACCTTTAGGCCACAGAGATGTGGTTTTACAGAAGATTGTAAAGAATACCATAGATAGCTAAGAATAGCACAGATAGCTAAGGATACCATAGAAAGCTACCATAAATAGCTAAGAATACAATAGATAGCTAAGAATAACATAGATAGCTAAGAATACCATAGATTCCTAAGAATATCATAAATAGCTAAGAATACCATAAATAGCTAAGAATACATAGATACCTAAGAATACCATAGGTAGCTAAAGCGAGTAATGAGGATGTCCTGACAAATGCCAGTTCGCACTGGAAGGGTATTAATCATATTAGAAGGAAAGAAACCCACTTTCTTTATGAGGAGAGGAAAGCTGGAATATATAGTGTAAACAGGAAAGATTGAAGAAAATAAATAAAGTACGACAAAGGGTAAAAGATATGGGCAGTTTGACATCGTGGCATGGAAATAAATTAACAGCAGAATTAAAAAAAAAAAACAGCTTTGTGAACAGAAATTTTAGAAGAGACATGCTCACCTTCGCCAGCTGACATAGTCATTGAAATAGAAGAAGAAAGTTTGGTAGTTTCGCAGTAGCCATCACGCTTCAACTCCGCAGGAAGCATCTAACATACCAAGTCGTCCTGTCCTGTGCCAAGTCTTCCTGTCCTGTACCAAGTCTTCCTGTCCTGTGCCATAATCTCGAGGTCTTTCCATGTCTTCTCCATCCCCTTCATGGCTGTGTCTCCAGCTATCTTCTCCATTTGTGCTTTGATCTTCCTTTACCCCTCGTAACCTGGGGGGTTCCAGAACAAGGAATGCCTTGTAATGCTATCAACAGGTTTTTCTCTAGCATCTTCTTTTCAAGTTGAATAATACAGTATAATAACACGGGATGATTAGGAAAATTGAACAAATGAGAATACCAATATTAGATTATTTGCAAGCATCCAACTTACCTATAAATATAGAAGAGGTGTTGAGAATAGACAGACCTAGGGAACTGCAAAATATAGTCAAACAATATTTAACACGAACAAATGTTAATATATAGTGGCTGGGAATGTGAAGGTCTGATGCTGTTCTTACAATGCATATGACTTTTAACAGATGAAAGTCAATTAAATATCTGTTATAAGTCAGTTATATAACTGGAACCACCAGGCCTTTACACCCCTCCACTTTAATATTATTCTTGTTCAGAGTTTCTTTTTGATTTTGTTCGTTTGTTTTATTTTTTATTTATTTATTTATTTTTCAAATTTTTTTTAAAATTTTCTTTATTAATTTTTGTTATTTTATTTATTTAACGTATAAGCATAATTGTGATTTTCCCTATTTACAATGATTTGACAAATGTGATGCCACTTTCTCATATCGGCAGTTGTTCATATTATTTGAAATTGAAAACAATATATTTCCTAATTATAACCCATCAGAGGTTGAACGGGATATTCTTCCTCATTAGGCCTAATTTAAAAAAAAAGAAAAAAAAACAAAAGAAATAATCCATCATCAGTTACAGCACTATATAATGACGAAGTCAACGATATGTTGTTTCTCACAGTTATTTCTACAGTGAGATTCGGACATCATGGCTTCTGAAATCCGATTGACCGTTTTGCTCATTCTCATGGCAACATGGGTAAGTCTGACGTCATCAGAGATCTTTACGTCATCACTGAAGGTGCACAGGATGGTTGTCGAAGAAGGCAAGTTACTGGATGAACTAAAACAGTACATCGACTTCCAGTTTATGAGGTTGAAACATTTGTACAAGTAAGTCATTTTTGTAATGTGCAGTACTTGTGGTGACGAGATTGTTCTGGAAAAAGACACCACTATAAGATGTAGAATTATACATATAACTTGGCAGCAATATAGAGACAGTTGCAGGGACAGACTGTGATATGAAAATACTTACTTACTTGCTTAGTCGTTTCTCTTCTACCGTGAGGTGTAGAGGTTTGGAAGAGAGAGAGAGAGCGCCATACTATCCTATCGGTTGTCTTCCTCCTGGCCTGGTTCCATTCTAGTCCTTGGTCTTTCATTCTAGTTTTGCTTTCCTCATCTCTTCCCCCATCTCCTCTTTCTTCCCATTTATACTCCTTATCATCTCTTCCCCAGCTCCTCTTCCTTCCCATTTATACTCCTTATCATCTCTTCCCCCAGCTCCTCTTCCTTCCCATTTATACTCCTTATCATCTCTTCCCCCAGCTCCTCTTCGTTCCCATTTATACTCATTATCATCTCTTCCCCAGCTCCTCTTCCTTCCCATTTATACTCCTTATCATCTCTTCCCCCCAGCTCCTCTTCCTTCCCATTTATACTCCTTATATTCCATGTTCTATAAGTCGTAGTCCGTTCCAGTTCGTCGCCTTTAGAATCAGTCCAGTTTTCTCTCTTGCATTTAGTGTAATCGTGTTTTAAGGCAAACAGGGTAATTGGCCTATTGAGCTTTGCATGATGGAGGAGCTGCCTCATTACGGCCTCCATGCAGGCCGCCCTCCTCCTTGTTTCAGCCGGGTTTGTGACCGGCCTAGGCGGAGTAGTGATATGAACATAAGAATATTAAAGGCAAAAGGAGCTTTCACTGAATTGGGGAATAAATATAGATGAAGAGAAATCAAGTCCAAAACACAAATCAGAATTTTTAATTCAAATGTCAAGCCATTCCTATTGTATGGCACTGAAACATGGAGAACAACAAAAACAACAACCAAAAAGCTACAGACATTTAATGGAGGCTTGCGTAGAATAGAAGGATTGAAGCGGCATGACAAGAACACTGATGTGGAACTGTTGACAAGAACAGACACATGCCTGTCAAACAAGAGTTGAGAAGAAGACGCTGGACAAGGATAGGACACACATTGAGAAAAACATGTTGACAGCATTACAAGGCAGTCCTTGCTCTGGAGTCACAGGGTAAGAAATGTTTACCAAGACCAAAGAACACCCGGAGAAGATAACTGGAGACAGGCATGAGAGGGATGACGAAGACATGGACAGACCTTGAGCAGATGGCAAGGGACAGGAAGACCTGACATATGTTTGTTAAAGGCGTATGCTTCTGGAGAAGCTAAGGGGTAATGATAATGATGGGTTATGATAATGATAGGAAACTCTATTCGGAGTACAGCAACATGAGATGATCCGATCATCTGAGCTTTACCCTCATTAGACACACAAATGTTTCGGCCTTGTTACATCCTAGACACTGTCGGTGGCCACACTTGGGTCATGCCCCCCCCCCCCCCCCCACCCAAGTGCCACCATTCTATTGGTACTTTCTGCTTATTGAATTATAAAAAATCCGACATGTTTTGAATTCTCTCTCTCTCTCTCTCTCTCTCTCTCTATATATATATATATATATATATATATATATATATATATATATATATATATATATATATATATATATATATATATTACTTACTGACTTACTTAGTCATTCCCCTTCTACCGTGAGGCAAAGAGGTTTGGAAGAGAGAACGCCAGACTATCCTATCGGCTGTTTTCCTCCTGGTCTGGTTCCATTCTAGTCCTCGGTCCTTCAAAGATTGTCTAATGTTGTCCTCTCAACGGACTCTGGGTCGTCCTGGAGGTCTGGATCCCTGGCTGTTTGTTGCCCATGCTTGTCGTGGTAGCCGATCTTCTCCCATTCTGCAGACATGGCCAAACCATTTTAGTTGGCACTGTTTTACTTGGGTCTGCAGGGGGTGGGATTTTAGGCCTTGGCGTATCGTCTGGTTGCTGACCATGTCTCATCTTGTTACTTCAACCACCTTCCTCAGATACCTCATTTCTGAGGTTTGGATCTGCCTTTTGTGGGTTGTAGTCATTGCCCATGACTCGCATCCATATGTCAAGACTGGGACGATTGTGGAGCGTAAACAGCCATCTTCGTTTTCTTACCAACCTCTCTCTTGCTGAGGAATCCTCGATTTATGGCCTGAAAAAGTCTCCCAGCTGCTGCGTTTTGAGTGGCCAATTCTTCTTTGATGCCTCCCTTTCGGTCTATAATAGCTCCGAAATATTTAAAGTGGTCGACCTGTTCCAGGATCTATTCCCCCAGCTTAATCTGATGTCTCCTTTCTTCTCGTGATATCACCATGGATTTTGTTTTAAAGCTGCTTATGACCACCCCTCTCTTCTCCAGCTATTCCTTTGTGTGCCACATATATATGTATACCTCAGTCAGAATTATTCTGGAATAGTGTGATGACTACGTTATATGTCTAAGGTATGTGTATGATGAAGTGTAAGTCATAACAACAACAGACAGATAAACAATTTAATTTATTCCACCACACTTGACAACACTGTGACACTCACATACATAAAACACTCTAAGAGGATATCTTAAAGGAGTCACTGATAACTTTTCAAATAACAATATGTATTCATAGCTGTCATGAATGTATATGTGTCCTGATTCAAATACAAATGGAACCAGGAATCACAATCAATTTTAATTACAAGTTATATGTACAGAATTTATTAATATGATTATTATAGTGACATATATTATTAATGGTATCCTATGTGTGTCAGTTGTGTAGTGGTAACATGAGGTAATACTGGTTTTGTTTTGTTCAAGCTCTGTTGGTATTTGTCATCATGACTTCAATAGTTTGTTTCTATGGGAACTAGTATTGGAGATGTTCTCAGTTCCTGGTATTAAAACAATTTAATTCCCCTCTTAATTTTAGTTTATACTGTCATTTTAAGATGGGGGTACATAATGTTGAGCTCCATGGCCACACTCTCTTATCTTGCGTGATGACTGCAGTAAAAGACTCCTCTGCTCGTTAACTGTAATGAGTTCTGGAGCCACCCCACTGGTTGCTATATGGACCAAGGAGTATGCTGTCCACTTCTGGCTTCAGCAAAGCTCTGACCAGGTGCTGCTCAATAACTTTAAGACCACGGTCCCTGAAACAAGAAGGTTGTACCTTCTACGTCAGAACTAATTTACACTCTAGTTCTACACTGAGCACAATACCTCACAAACATTGAGTTCAGAGCGTTAGGCCAACTGTCAGCTTCATCTGAAATACTTTATACCAGTATTTCCCTCCCTAATGGTTACTACGCCTCTGCAATTCCAGCATTATTTCTCTCTAGTTAATAATCTAGGTGTCAGTGTACTGTTTGGCCATTCCATGCAGTTGTACTTTCCTCCGACACCCTCTGTTCAGGCTGGAGCCTATAGGCTTTACATCATGTTCGCTACTGAACCACACATATATACAGACATAAATTATCAATTTACATTCAATTTTCATTAAAAGATATTGAATATTTCAAGCTTACCACAATTCATGGAAATAATAATAAACAGTTTCGTTGACTGGCAATGAATATAGCACAACTCCGATCTGCCGATGTCCCAGGCTTTATTTTATAAAAAAATATACACTGGTGCTCAACGTACTGCTTCTTAGTAGGTTTATTACAAGATGTGGCGATGAACAGACGCTCTGAATTGTGTATATTCGCAGCTCTAACCAATGAAACCCTGTCCACACATCTTTTCAAAAAAATACTCCTACTCCCGTTTCCCCTGACAACGAAAGATAGTATTTATAGTCCGACCAATCGTGTTTAGTCTTTCATTTGTTGCGCTCCAATCACATAGGAGTTAACATGGTAGGCTATTTCCGTACGTAATGTTTTTTCAAACACGTTATAAAAAAATTTTATGAACAGAAATGATTTCATGCTGTCAGGCACCCCCACTATTTTATTTTGGCCATAACTTGGTAATTCCTAGACTATTTGCGTAACGTTTTACATATTCTTTGTCAGCAAACCCTAAGGAACCCAAATATATATATTTAATAGAGCTAATATGCTGCGTTCAAAATATGCAATTTCTTCTACCTCCTGTTTCGAAGATGTGCTGTCTGGGTACTGTAATGTTTTCAAACGTAAACCCATCTATTGTCATCTTTCCTAATAAGCGTTTTTCAGGATTTTAAAACCTAACTCTGGGAAGGGTAGTGAATTTTATCACTGTCGATTTGAAATAAAGTTAGTGCATGTGGCCTTACACGCGTGATGGCAGCAATTGTGTATCGCGCGACGCGTGTTTAGTGTTGCACGTGTTCGGCTTTATGCCTCTCCCTTCTCTCTATCCTTTAGTCCATCTGTCTTTATTTACGCCGTGTATAAAATGGAATGAATGAAATATTAAAATTAGGTCATTGATCAGCTTGCGTATCTCAATGTTTTTCCAAGAAATACAGCACACGTTTCATTGAAGAAAGCGGGTAATAATACAGTAGGCTTTTACTATCAACGTGAAAGCGTTACAATTTGCCGACGAAGTAGAAAACAAGGGGGATTTCGAGTACAGTCATTGTGACAGCACTGTTCTTTACCATTCTTCTTCCTTTTATTAAATTTATTTGTTAGGCTTTGCATTTACGTTTTAATTTATATATGGGGATTAGAATAATTCACGACATCTCCCCTCTTAAAACAGACATTATATGTCAGTCCTTTATTCTATATACACATAGAGAAATTTATTATTATTTCTGGGGTTTACGGTGATTCTCATCACATGGATGGCGGCTTAAAAAATCCGCTCCCAAATTTGTTTTTCCAGATATATACTCAATGCTAAAATTATAGGGAGCCAAAAGCAAGGACCATCGGAGTAACCTAGAGTTCTCATGCCTAGCCTGGGCTAGAAACGATAAAGGTTTGTGGTCCGTTTGCAACTTAAATGCCTTCCCATACAGATAAATATTGAATTTCTTTATTGCCCATATTACTGCAAGACATTCTTTTTCGCTAGTTGAGTAGTTGATTTCAGCTTTATTCAACTTTCTGCTAGCATATGCCACTGGGCTTAATTCCCCATCCAAAGCATCTGATTTCTGTAGTAGAGTTGCACCTAACCCAATATTACTGGCATCCGTCCTTATTATGAATTCTTGACTTAAGTCAGGTAATTTCAAAATAGGTTTACTTGTGAGCTTTTCCTTCAATTCTTGGTAAGCCATTTCACAATGTGGTGTCCATGTAATGCGATCTGGATGTCCTTTACGTGTCAAATCAGTTAACGGTGCACATATGGAATTAAAGTTTTTTGATATACTTCTGGTAGAAACCACATAATGAGACAAAGGATCTCACGTCCTTCTTGGTTTGTGGTCTCGGGGCTTTCTTTAGTTTCTCTAAATTCTTTGGGTCAGGGGTCATGTTTCCCTGATAAACTGTGTGTCCCAAAAATTCCAATTCTTTACATCCAACGCAACATTTGGTTGGTCGGGCTGTTAAATTTGCTTCCCTAAGTCGATCAAACAGCATCTTCAGAGAGTCAATGTGTTCCTCAAATGTTTCTGTTGCTATCAGGATATCATCCATGAAATTTGTTATACATGGATTATTCAGAGGGTCCAATAATTTTCTCATCATTCTAGAGAAGACACTAGGCGCATTCTTCAATCCAAATGGCAATCTATTAAACTCATAGTGTCCTTCTGAGGTACTAAAAGCTAGGTATGGTCTAACCTCAGGCTTTACTGGAATCTGATAGTATCCTTTACTCAATCCACTTTTGAGAAATATTTAGCTTTATTTAGTCTGGCAAACAGCTGATTTGTATCCGGCAATGGATCCACCTGTCCTTCTGTAATAGCATTCAGTCTCCTGTAATCTATACAGAGTCTATGTTCTCCAGAGGGCTTCCTTAAGAGTACAACACCGGAACTATATGAGGATTCACTGTGCGAAATAATTCCTTCCTTCAACAGATAGTCTATCTCTTCCTTCAAAGCTTTCTCCTTAGCAAACGGAATCGAATATGGTTTCATACAGACAGGTGTGGGGTCTATCAGTTTCATATCATATTCCAATAGGTTTGTATGCCCTGGTCGGTCTGTTAACACCTCTGCATGATTATTTAGAACCTGTTGCACTCTCTCTTTCTGAGTTTTTGTTAAATGTGTACTGATTTTCACCTGTGCTGCTGTCTCACAGGGGTGTAATGGATATTCAAATGATGAAAGTGGTTCCTTTTTCATCTCCATGGCGATGGACAAGGTCAACAAGTGTGTCTCTTCCTGATGTTCTCTTTCCAAATATTTCTTCAGGAGATTCACATGATAGATTTTTTCTTTCCCCTTCTTATCTATCTTATAATTTGTTCTAGACACCTTCTCTAAAACTGTATATGGACCTTGCCATCCAATCTGTAACTTATTCTGACTCCCGGGGAGAAGAAGCAGTACCTTCTCTCCCACAGAAAAATCTCTGTCTTTCGCCTTCCTGTTATAATAGGCAGCATGTTTCTTCCTGGCTTGTTTCAAATTTTCATTGGCAAGTTTCCAGCCAGTTTTTTAAACGAGTGGTCAGCTCATTCACATATTGGTATGAAGATGTAATGTTTTCCTCTGCCTTTTCATCAGTCCACGTTCTTAACAAAGCTACATATGGACCTTTAATTTTGTGGACCTATTTGTCCATGCACCGGTATGGTCTCTTCCACTCGAAGCTCTATAGTGATGATTTTTCTTCCCAGAATTATCATGCATAAAACGACCGCTACCAATTTTTCTTTTGGGGCTTTCTCCCCACTTAAAATTCTTGATGAGAGATTTCCTCTCTACATCCTCTTCCTCCAGTTTGTTTAAGTCCGATTGAGGGATTTTCGGCTTATCCTGGGGTAAGACATCTTTTTGCACTCTCCGCATAGTGGCCATTGTAAAACAGTTAAGTGAAGCTTGTCCGTGAAAAGGGGCTTCCCATTCCCTTTGGTCCACTTTATCAAATCTATTTTTCTTTTTATTATCAGGCCTAATTTTGCCCCGTGGCGTGTCCAGGTCCTGATCAATGTTCCCACTTGTGGGTGTTCCCTCATGTGCTATGCTACACCTTTCTACAAAATTCTCAATGTCCCATCTTGCTTTGGGCCAATAATAATTGTGAGCCACCTTTTGAATGATGGTACCTATTTTCTCATGGTCCCCATCTGGTTTCACATGTAGGCTCCTTATTAAGTCTGCCCTATATCTTTTAGGAAGTACCAGCTGTCCCTGACCTTTGGATCTAGCTCCAGTCTTCCTATACATCAACTTGTTTTTCATGTAAAAATCTCCCTTGCCTGGAGTTGTATGACAAGTTGACAATTTCCTGAAACAAGGCTTGAGTGTTTTATCCCCAGCCTGTGCCTTCCTCATCTCTTCTGGAGTGGTATCCAACATAATATCCTCCTCCTTTCTTGAGGTCGACCTGACCTGAAGGGTGGCCATATACACAGGTTTCCTTCTACAACGGTCAGTGTCATGATTGTCCATCTGACAATTTTTACACCACCTTTTTCCTTGGTTGAAAGATTTTCTTTCATCATATTTCCTTTCATCGAATTGTGGGGTTTTATTTTTATTTTCATACCGTGGCCTATCAAACTGGTGCTTACCTTTGTTTTGATCCCTAGGATCAAATTTATTAAAGTTCTGTGGTGCCCTAAAGTTATCCACTTGTTTCTTTTTATTACCTGTTACCTCTGCTTGAGCTGCTTGATACCTTTCAGCAACATTTAGCAACTCACCCAGCCTCTCTGCACCTTGTTCCATGAGAAACTTTCTCAGGTCTGGAGCCATGGACTCTCTTAATTGCTCTATAAGGACCATTTCCTTAAGATCTTGGGTTTTCCCCAGAGAAGTCCATTTCTCCAAGTATGTCTCTATTCGTGCAGAGAACTGGTGATAGGTTTCACCTGACAGTAGTTTAGCATTCCTAAATTTTTTCCTATAAAATTCTGCATTCTTTTCATATCTTAACAAAAGAGCCTGCTTTAGCATGTCATAATTTTCCTGATCACTTCTGCTCATTTTTGCAAAAACTTCATAAGCTGCCCCACGAAGTCCCTGAGATAACTTTAAGCTCCACCTTTCTCTCTCTAACCCATATGTGGTAGCTAATAGTTCATACCTATTTAGATAGCTCTCTATATCATCGTCTTTCTCAACAAAATGATCTAAATGAAAATTCATAGCTGAGGTTGAGGCTCCCTGGCTAGCAGTGGCATCAGAGGCAAAGGGACTGGCACCATTTTCAGGAGCATGGCCCTGAAACTCAAACTCCCTTAGTCGTAACTCATGTTCCCTTTGTAATCTCTTCTCCTCCTTTTCTGCTTCCCTCTCTGCAGTCAATCTTCTTTCTTCTGCAGCTAATTTCTTCTCTTCCCTTTCTGCAGCCAATCTTTTGTCTTCTCTTTCTGCCTCCAATTTCTTAGCCTCAGCCTCAATCTGCAACCTCTTAGCCTCAGCCTCAATCTGCAACCTCTTAATCTCTTTTTCAGCTTCTATTCTCTTATCTTCGGCCAATCTTTCAGATTCTAATTTTCTTTCGGCCTCTTTTTCTAATCTTCTTTCTTCCCGTTCAATATATTTGTCACATTCAGCAGTGACATAAGAAATCATAATTTGCCCGTCCATTCCTAACTCTTTCGCAGTCTGTACAGCAGCAGATCGAAATTTTGCCAGGTCGGCCATTGTCTAACAGATAAATGTCTAAAATAATCAACTAAACAATTGTATCTATGACTAATTAACTTAGGACAACACAGGCACTGTGAGCTCAACCTTATTTATTTTCACCCAAGGATACCTTTTAATTCTTATTATTCCCTGAAGTGAGTTACCCCCAATATTTGTAATAGGGAAAGATTCAAAATCCCGAGGGCGAGACCCCAATATATGTGGTAAAGTGGGATGTTATAAATATTTATAGGGGACTTAGTGTACTGACTGAGATCAGCTGTGAAGGTATCTATATCTAATAAGAGTAGTGTATTATAGATAACCTTACTTGCTGCCACATATATATATATCTCAGTCAGAATTATTCTGGAATAGTGTGATGACTACGTTATATGTCTAGGGTATGTGTATGATGAATTGTAAGTCATAACAACAACAGACAGATAAACAATTTAATTTATTCCACCACACTTGACAACACTGTGACACTCACATACATAAAACACTCTAAGAGGATATCTTAAAGGAGTCACTGATAACTTTTCAAATAACAATATGTATTCATAGCTGTCATGAATGTATATGTGTCCTGATTCAAATACAAATGGAACCAGGAATCACAATCAATTTTAATTACAAGTTATATGTACAGAATTTATTAATATGATTATTATAGTGACATATATTATTAATGGTATCCTATGTGTGTCAGTTGTGTAGTGGTAACATGAGGTAATACTGGTTTTGTTTTGTTCAAGCTCTGTTGGTATTTGTCATCATGACTTCAATAGTTTGTTTCTATGGGAACTAGTATTGGAGATGTTCTCAGTTCCTGGTATTAAAACAATTTAATTCCCCTCTTAATTTTAGTTTATACTGTCATTTTAAGATGGGGGTACATAATGTTGAGCTCCATGGCCACACTCTCTTATCTTGCGTGATGACTGCAGTAAAAGACTCCTCTGCTCGTTAACTGTAATGAGTTCTGGAGCCACCCCACTGGTTGCTATATGGACCAAGGAGTATGCTGTCCACTTCTGGCTTCAGCAAAGCTCTGACCAGGTGCTGCTCAATAACTTTAAGACCACGGTCCCTGAAACAAGAAGGGTGTACCTTCTACGTCAGAACTAATTTACACTCTAGTTCTACACTGAGCACAATACCTCACAAACATTGAGTTCAGAGCGTTAGGCCAACTGTCAGCTTCATCTGAAATACTTTATACCAGTATTTCCCTCCCTAATGGTTACTACGCCTCTGCAATTCCAGCATTATTTCTCTCTAGTTAATAATCTAGGTGTCAGTGTACTGTTTGGCCATTCCATGCAGTTGTACTTTCCTCCGACACCCTCTGTTCAGGCTGGAGCCTATAGGCTTTACATCATGTTCGCTACTGAACCACACATATATACAGACATAAATTATCAATTTACATTCAATTTTCATTAAAAGATATTGAATATTTCAAGCTTACCACAATTCATGGAAATAATAATAAACAGTTTCGTTGACTGGCAATGAATATAGCACAACTCCGATCTGCCGATGTCCCAGGCTTTATTTTATAAAAAATATACACTGGTGCTCAACGTACTGCTTCTTAGTAGGTTTATTACAAGATGTGGCGATGAACAGACGCTCTGAATTGTGTATATTCGCAGCTCTAACCAATGAAACCCTGTCCACACATCTTTTCAAAAAAATACTCCTACTCCCGTTTCCCCTGACAACGAAAGATAGTATTTATAGTCCGACCAATCGTGTTTAGTCTTTCATTTGTTGCGCTCCAATCACATAGGAGTTAACATGGTAGGCTATTTCCGTACGTAATGTTTTTTCAAACACGTTATAAAAAAAATTTTATGAACAGAAATGATTTCATGCTGTCAGGCACCCCCACTATTTTATTTTGGCCATAACTTGGTAATTCCTAGACTATTTGCGTAACGTTTTACATATTCTTTGTCAGCAAACCCTAAGGAACCCAAATATATATATTTAATAGAGCTAATATGCTGCGTTCAAAATATGCAATTTCTTCTACCTCCTGTTTCGAAGATGTGCTGTCTGGGTACTGTAATGTTTTCAAACGTAAACCCATCTATTGTCATCTTTCCTAATAAGCGTTTTTCAGGATTTTAAAACCTAACTCTGGGAAGGGTAGTGAATTTTATCACTGTCAATTTGAAATAAAGTTAGTGCATGTGGCCTTACACGCGTGATGGCAGCAATTGTGTATCGCGCGACGCGTGTTTAGTGTTGCACGTGTTCGGCTTTATGCCTCTCCCTTCTCTCTATCCTTTAGTCCATCTGTCTTTATTTACGCCGTGTATAAAATGGAATGAATGAAATATTAAAATTAGGTCATTGATCAGCTTGCGTATCTCAATGTTTTTCCAAGAAATACAGCACACGTTTCATTGAAGAAAGCGGGTAATAATACAGTAGGCTTTTACTATCAACGTGAAAGCGTTACAATTTGCCGACGAAGTAGAAAACAAGGGGGATTTCGAGTACAGTCATTGTGACAGCACTGTTCTTTACCATTCTTCTTCCTTTTATTAAATTTATTTGTTAGGCTTTGCATTTACGTTTTAATTTATATATGGGGATTAGAATAATTCACGACATCCTTCTAGACTTGCAGGTTGGATTGGAGATGTGCCTCTGATTTAGCAATCAGGGCAACATCATCAGGAACCGCCAGCTCTGAAATACAGACCTGTCTCATCTTCCAGTACACCACTGAATACTTTCTTGTTCTCTCCTTACATGCCTTGATAATATCGTCCATGAGGAGTATGAAAAGATAAGGTGACAGGATATCACCTTGTCTTACACCAGTGGTGGTCCTGAACTCTTCTGACGTAGGGTTTGCTGTCCTCACATAATTTTTGCAAGACTTGTAGAAGCTCTGTATAGCATGAATCAGAGGTGCTGGAATGTTCTTCCTTGCCAAACAGTCTCAAAGTTTGCTCCAGGTGACCCTGTCAAACGCCTTTTCCAGATCTATGAAACAAAGATAGATCTCACTCTTATCCTCAAGGGCCTTTTCACTCAGCTGTCTGAGTGTGAAGATTAGGACTTGAGTACTTCGGTTTGCTCGGAATCCGCACTGGATCTCATCCAATTGTGGCTCAGCTAGGCGTCGGAGTCTCTGCTCTAGGATTCTAGAGTAGATTTTACCAGGGACACTGAGAAGGGATATGCCTCTGTGGTTTCCACATTGTCGATTGTCACCTTTTTTGAAAATTGGTGTTATGATTGCAATCTCCCAATCCTTTGGAATGGTCTTGTTGCACCACGCTGCCTGTAGGACCCTTAAGAGTAATAGGTCACCTGATGCTCCCATGTACTTAACCATTTCTGGTGTTATACCATCATGCCCTGCTGCTTTGCCCATCTTGATTTTCTCCAGTACTGCCTTCAGTTCTTCCATCTTTATGTCATCTTCATCACCATTGGTTTCCTCTTCTGTGCTAGTGGTTATCATTTCTGATGCTTGACCTTGCTCACCATCAAGGAGTTCTGAGAAATATTCTTTCCATCTTTCCATTACTTCCTTTGGGGCAGTAAGTAATTTGCCTTGCTTGTCCTTTATAAATGTGAGAGGGCATTGTTTTTCCTTCCTCATGTTCTTTAGGGTCTTATAGAATAATTTCTGGTTTTCTTGCGCATCTTTTTCTAGCTTTTCTCCAAATTCTTCCCAGGACTTCTGTTTTGCTGCTAGCACCTTGTTCTTTGCTTCTGTTCTAAGTATCACATATTCTCTATACTTCTCTATTCTATTTGTCCTGCTGTGTTTTAGTTCCTAAGTATTGTTTCCATGCCATTTTCTTCTCTCTTATTTTCTCTTTGACTTCCTCTGTCCACCAAGGATATATATGTGTGTGTGTGTGTGAGTATATATATATATATATATATATATATATATATATATATATATATATATATATATATATATATATATATATATATATAAGTGATAATCATCAGCATCCTCACTTGAGCTCCCATGGAAGCATAGGCCTGAAACAAACGTGTGCAGAGTCTTCCTGTCCCATGCCAGACATACACTTTGAGACTAGTAACAGCGGAGAAAGGCAGTGCTAATAACACCAAAAATTGTACCTATTGGTATAAACAGTGCTCTTACAATTGTTCAGCAATTTATCGAATAGATCCCTGCTGATGAGGGAACACGCTCACATACACACAAAAAGAAACGATAAAAAAATGATTCGTTAGGATAATTGCTGTGTGGAACTTGAACCCAAACCCCAAACACATTCTCCAAAACTGCCCAACCCATGATGACCCACGACGTCTGACCTAGCCAGGGGGTGCTGAGTTCAGGCAGAAGCTATGGGGCTGCCGCAGTGACCTGGAACAGACTGTGGACTTCGTCCTGACGACGGGCCTGCAGATTTAGTATGACTACAAACTGAACGCAGAAGTAGAAGCTGTTCACTTACAAGACAACCCATAAATACAATACGATAAATCCCATGCTAAACTACTGCATCAGCAATGAGCAAGAACACAGTTATCACTCATTGTACCCAGGACAAAACAGACAATACTTTAATACGGGCAACTGTTCCAAAATCCCCATTATAATACAGGCAGAGGCACACAAAACACTCACACACACACATCACACACACGAAGAAAAAAGTAGGAGACAAGAGATGACGTACAAATAATAAATATGAAACTATCTTAAACGGATTGCATAAAAGAGGGAACATGAAGTGAATTTGTTAAAGTTCAACTCTTCTCCCCCCCTCTTTCCCATCCCCCACGGGGAGCACAGTAATCATTGAATCAACCACAGCATGTAGAAAATAATACAGACCACGTAGTCTTACACATATGTCATACAGACACAGTGAAGAGATTGAATCAAAGCTTCCATATTTAACGAATGCAAAATTTCACAAGACATTTTTTAAAATGTCGATCAGACTAGTTTTCTTAAGCTGCGTGACCTAATTAATTATGACACCGTTTTAAAATGTAAATATGTCCATTTCCAGTTTATATATGGACCGCCTCTATGACGTCAACTTTCAACAGAAACCCGACCTTGACCTTAGGCATCCTAATGCTGTGTACAATGTGATCAAAAGATTCGCTGGCGTTTACTACAGCGTCCTCGGAGAACATTTCGGTAAAGTTTTCTTTACTTTTTTCACGTAGACCCTGTTTTAACACAATTGTGGGTAATCTCCAAAAGAATATTGCCAATCGTTCCGCACAGAATATTCAATTGGAGTGATTTTCCTTTAGCAGTGTTTCGTGAACTGTCACACTATTTGAGGTGCAAAACGCAGAGACAGTTATAAACAAAATAAATTTTTTTTAAAGAGTGGGAAGGTTGTGTATCGTAGCGCAAACAGAAACATTGTTATTGTTATTCAGAATCGACCTCACTGCACTCCGGGAAAAACCATACGTGCTCAATCTCTCTCAGCAAATGTCGAAGAGTATGAATACTAATTGTACCTGTAGTACGCTGGTTATACATACGACGGATGCATCCTCTCTCATGTCCATCTCTGCTAGTCCCACGTTTGATGCTAAACTCCAACAGTCTCAGCCTTGTTGATTCATCCATTGCAGTGTCGTTATCCAGCAGGCGATCATTAATTGCCCTTAGTATCTCTCCCTTATCCATGTCCGACTATGGATGCTCTCGAGGCCATTCTGCCAGCTCTCTCATTGCCACGTACCCCTGCATGACCAACAGTAGATCCACACCAGTTCTTGAAGACTTGAGGATTCTATTGATGTTTTCCATTCCTGCTCGCAGCCATCCGTTCTGAACTTTCCTAAGCATTTTCGGAAATAGCCGAGTTTGACAATATAACTGCCCTGGTTGATGGAGTTTCAGACAGCCACCTCAGTGTTGCAGTAATTGCTTCTACCTCCATTCTCTTGCTGGAGGTTGTTTTCATGTAGGCTCCACTCTATGAATGTCAACAATGGCGGTAGGGTAAAATTCAATTGTGCCGCCAATTGTAATACACTTTACAAAATCTCTTGTAGAGCAAGAAGGGTGGACCAGCGACTGTCTGATTCCAACCGTAGTTGAACCTGAGTCCCTGCGTACAGACAATTGAGTACCATCCATGAACCCTCTGTAAAATACCAGACTACCTGTGCCATCGTGAGCAGATAGGCTTACTGCAGGTAGGGGATGTCCGCACTTCAACACTGTAGTACTGTCCTTCTGAAATAGAGTTAGACATTCCTGGCAACGAGAAGCAATATCAAAATCGAAAGCGCAACATGCAATTGATTGATTTTGAATACCCAATTCCTGACTAACCATTGGGGCATTACCAGTAAGTGCTGCCCCTGCATTATGTTCAGACCGCACTGGGGCACGTGAACGAGATCGTTGCCTCTGGCGATCAAAAGAATTACCTTGATTTCTAAAAGTTTGTGCATTATTTCTGTTTTGGTAATGTTGATTATTGGAATTATTATTACTCCAATTGTTTTGATTAGGAGAAAAATTATTTTGTTTTTTCCAATTGGTATTTTGTTGGAAATTATTGTTATTCCTGAATTGAGGTGACTGGTTTCGAAATTGTTGCCTCTCTCTATTGAAATTATTATGTCTGTTAAAATTTCCATTCCTATTATAATTGTTATCATTATACCTTCTTGGCATAAAGTTCCTATCTAGGCTATGAGATCTGGGTCTACCATTATTGTTCCAAGTTGCAGCTGAGGCAACTGGTAGTGAATCTTTTATGAGGCTATTGCTAATACAAACACCCAGGTGTTCTGTATGTGATGAAGTACTGAGATTCTGTTTTTCAAATGGCCCCATGTCTTTTCTCCTTGCATTATTCTCACTATTTCTAGGAGGGATTACAGGTAATCCACCTTATGGTTCTTCTCCTTCTATTACTTTCGCTTTTGTCAGTTTTTTCAGAAGGAGGGACTACGATGGAGTTTTATTTTATCTGCACTTTGATTCTTCTCTATAAATAGTAGTCACGTTTAGCCTTGTTGTGTAGGGAAATTGTTGCAGTATTTTTCTAGAAGAATGACGGTAGAGCCTAGTTCAGAATTTCACCAGGTTTTTTCTCCTTGAAGCTATTGCGTGCACATAGACGTATTTTCGGGAATTAAATTAATTTCGGCCATTTCTGCTTCATTTAGCAGTAGAGGGCTGAGCAGTATTTCCCGTTTCTTTGTCTAAATGGGGGATGGGGGTAATGACCTTTGCCCATGTACGTAATGCTGGCTAGCAGTAACAGGATGAGTCAAAGTGGTTTACAATTTTGATTGGCCTAGATCAAACTGCATTCAAAGGCAGCGAGATCATTGGGTTTAAAACAAAGCCGCGCAAATGACGTCATGAGTTCAGCGCGGAGGTCTATGATTATATATACCCACATTTATTCATAGTCTCGTTCTCTTTGATGAAATTGCCAGCCGTGTACCATAGACAAGTCGCATTGCCTTAAGTGGGAAAATTCGAGTTTGGTAAGCATACGATATCGTACTTTATTTGATTTTAATAGAGTCCTAGCCCGATCAGAAGTTTTCTTGGGAAGTTAATTTTTTTATTAATTTCTTAAACACCAGCGCTATCAAATACAATCTTAGTGATAAACGTGAGAAACGTAAGAGGTCCATATAATTCCGTATTGAAGGAATAGCAGTCTCTAGGATGGGTTTAGAGTTGAGATGTTACGGGCGTGCTTTGTATTATTTCAAAGTAGGTCTGTGGAGAAACCCGCATCTCTGATTTATGTTAATTTACAGAAGAGTCGGGAGAGCGTGTATTGTATTTTATTGAGAGTTTAATTCTGATAAGTTACATATATATACACGGGAGTGCAGTTGTGGAATGGTAAGCACGTGGGGGCTGTTATTTAATGAATATTATTCGGGACGATATTCAAAGGGATGAGGAGGAGTGAAGTAATGTTTGAGAAACTTTGTGAGAATGCGGGAGCACGTGTTTGTAACTACCGGGTTTAAATTGATAACCTCGGTTTGTGTATAACTTTTGGGCAGAATGCAGATGCGAGCGTAAAATGGTTATACGTTATTTATTATGCATTGTTGTACTGTTTATTCAGAAGACGATAGAGGAATTTTATTTCGGTTAAGGGAATAATATTGGGATTACATTTTTGATGTGATTAATTTTACTGACCGGGAATTTAATGAGGGGTCTATTTTATTTTGTGTTAATCATAGATGCATTTAGTGTCAGGGTAGAAGTGGGCCGAAGTATATTTGCATAGTATTGTTTTGCAATCTCTTCTAAAGAGAATACAGTCAAAGGCTTGCGTTCATGCAAGAACGACCAAAAAGATTTGCTTACAGAGGATAACACTTTATCCCTTAGCAACAGATCCATGAGATTTTCATATATTTTCTCAATTCCTGAGAGCTGAACCCATCTATTAAAAGTAAGTCGTATGGCAGAGATAAATTCTGAGAGATCCTTCCCAGTTTCTGGAATCACAGTTTTGAATTTCAACCGATAACCCTCTTCATCAAGTTGAAAACGTTTTAATAATACTGCTCTAGCAGCATCACAATTGTTCCTAAGAGTCTCATCCATTGTCTCTATAGCAGTCATAGGCTCTCCACTTAAAAATTCCATAAGTTTAATACACCACTGTGATTTGTCTAACTTACGTGCTTCACATACACTTTCATAGCGTGAAAGCAAGCATGAAATGTCATCAAAACCTGGGTTAAATGTTGACAATTTAAAGTGAGCATTACTTTTACCTGAGGAATAAGCAGTATCCGAAGTACTATTATGTCCATTTGGACCCCTCAATTTTAATTCCTCCAAACAAAGAAGCATCATTCTTTCTTCATGTGCCAATGTCAAAACTTTCTTCTCCTCCATTTCTCTATCAAATTGCATTTTAATATTTCTCTCCTCTAATTCTTCAATACGCCTCTTTTCGGCTTTTTCTCCTCTTTAGCTTCCTGTTCCTCTAATTCTAGTTTAACCCTGGCATTATGTTCCTCTAATTCTTGTTTTGCCTTAGCCAACTCAGTCATGGCAAACTCCATCAACACTTCACCTTTATAACCGAAAGCTTTGCCCTGCTCGACAAAATAATTTAATGTAGCCATTTTAATTAATACTGTGACTTACTCAGTCGAAATATAATGGCTAGTTGCTTTACAACTCTTTGTAAGCAATTAATGTTGCTATATTATTATTGCAATAATTACAATGCAAATTATATTAATTTCTTGTAATGAAAGAAAAAGAAATAGTACAAGTAAACAAAGAACGTATGGTATGAAAGAATATCACGCGACAAGATCAATGGCGAACAAAGAAACATTAGCAGTAAACAAATAAAGTTCTAATAGTGAACTGAACGATGAAACAGTAAATAGGTCAATTTACTGCTAAAAATAGACACAGACAGGACCCTAAAGCAGCTGACTTGTAAAAAACTAAACGAAAGGCAGATAAGGCTAACAATCACGAACAAATTATTACAGAACTAAAGAAAATAGAACTAAATGACAATGCATTACAATATAAATAGACGAAACGTTACAACTAGACAGATACTATTGGAAAAAAAACCGTAGTCAGACATCGGTGAGTTTTGCTCAAATCCGGAATACACTACTGAAAAGATTTACAAAATAGCACTACACAACGTCTGACATTGAGCCCGGATGGCTCCGAGATGGACCTCTTAGTCAGATCAGCCACCCAACCTCCCACGAAAAAAAGAAACCACAAAACATGAATGTACACATAAAGATATAAAGAGCAGGTATTACGAAGGGTCTAACAATTGTACCCTTTAACTAAAAGAACCACATTTTCACAGGTCACTTATCTTTAACAGCTGTGAATCCCTGCAGATGCCAGTAAGTACAACAAAACGTCTCGGTGATGGCTTGAAAACGTGGTCCAACAACGCCGTGTAGAGTTTGATAGCACAGTATACAAGGGCCACGAACATCAGTTGAGCCGGACACTATACTTGAACCATGGCATCTGGTAGTGGACTTGATTACTGACTTTGAAAGCTGACATCTTGATCACAGTTGACGTTTGCAAAGAGAAGCCGACTGAAATTCGCAGTTTGACCTCAAATTATGCAAATTAGGACCAACGGTGCAAAATTCCCACAAGGTCCGTGAAAATTTCGTTTCAGTCACTGTTCTTCATATTCCATAGGACAAAAGTTCTTGATGTCTCGAAATTCTAAGAACTGGGCCCACCAATTTCTCTCTGTTACAGTTGGGATTGGTAGAGAATGATTTGTGTAGTAACAGATTCTTGGAACAGGACTGACATCAAAATATCGTGCTGATAACGTAATAGAATGTAGTGAGTGTCATCACGAACAGGCCATCAAAATATAGTTGAATAATTCGTAGGCGGATGGGTCCACATAAAACGACATGTTTAATTATGACTTGACAAGGTACAGTGCATGGCATTGGCATCAAGAATATGACATGAATAATATAAAGTCTCCAACCGTCTCGTCTCATCAATTCATGTCTGGCCGCCGTACTAGGAGTGCCTATGAAAGGTTAACACTAAAGTAATATGGACCAGATAATGATGATGTATAAATTCAATCTTAGAATTACTTCCCCATGAGGCACGGAACTTTTCCATAGTCCGGAAATCTTCTTTAACAAGTGGCGACCATCGTAGTAATAAATGCCACATAAAAATACTTATTTCTCCAACATATCGGGAGCTAGAAAATCAACGTCTTTCTTTGACGGATACAATTGACGAACGGCCTCGAAACAACCGTTTGCATATATTAGTGCAAAACGGATTACGTCATAAACTCCTAGTGACGTAATAAATATATCGCGTTCACTTATAGTAAAAAACCGTGCAACATCATGTTAAACACAGATAGACTTATTACTTATTAAATTTAATTGCTAATTGACTAAGTGTGGTCAACATGCAAAATTACTTTAATAAACTCTTTAACAGTCAGACCCATACCCAATTTTACCATAGTTTTTTTCACGTTTGTGTGCGTTTTGTTGTCACACAATTATGTGAGCGTGTTTAGTTTAACTTATATTTCTCAATATAAGGGAGTGAAAGATTGTCTGATACTAAAGTACTGTCGTACAGACTAGAGAAACTATTCAGTCCAGAGACAGATCTTCTCCTTAAACTATCCACTAGTAAAAAATATATTTCTTACACCTTTACTTCTCTCGTATCATCACCATCTCCTACACTCAGGCGGGACCCTACATATCTTAAAATCTATCTAAACGCGACACCATCGCCTTGCTGTGACAGTACATCGTGAATGGACGCTGAGCCAATTTTGTACCCCAATAAAAGTGCATTACCCTAATCTGATTATGTCTCAAATTATTGTCTAATTTACTGTATGAAGTGTTGAATTTTGTTTCCCTGTTTGTTTATTAGTTTTTATTATTTTTTTAATATACTTAAATTTCATTATGATTGGATATTGTAAATGTATTCTGTTATATTACTTTTATAATGATACATGCCTAAATAATGCTTAAAGTAAATGTGAGGATGAAAAGATACAGCATGTATGATGAGAAAGAGGAATGGTAGAATGTCAGAGGGCTTGCTTGCCCAATTCTTAACCCTTTGAAAATAAAGTTCGTTTGTTCGTTCGTTCTCCTTCTTTCTTTCTTTCATTCTTTCTTTCTTCTTCTTTTTCGTCGTCGTGGTCTTCTTCGTCTTCTTCTTCAACATTAACAAACACCCAGTCAGCAGGTATCGTAGGCGATCATGTCTCATTGTCGTACTGTATCTCATTTTCTCTCAGTCTTTCCCGTTAACACAATATACACCAGCTTTCTTCTTTTCATAACATGCCAAAATAAATTGTATTGCTTCCTTCTAATGTGAGTAATAAGTTTTCTGTTTACACAGAATTGTTTCACACATCCTCATTATTCTGTTAAGCTCCCCATGGTATACTTATCATTCCTCTGTAAAACCACATCTCTGTGAACTCCAGGGCTTTTCCTTGCTTGTTTACAGAAACCCCATGACTCACTTCCACGTGTTAGGATTGGCTCTATGTCACTCAATCAATCAGTACACTATAGATCCTCAAGGCGCACAGGTCTTCAACGAACACATACTATACTGTTCAAAAAAAGAAACGCATAGCTATCCGAGGGCGCGTTTTTATGAGTTTGTAAGTAAAATTTGGTGCTAGGGTATATAAAAACCAGCCTCAAATGTTCTTTACAGTGTCAAATGCACGTGTTGACCTGAATTTCGTTCGTTTTTGTAATCGTTACAACGCAGTGGTCAATAGTGTTTATGACGCAATTTTTGACCACAGCTCATGTTGCGCGCACGTGAAAGCAACTAAATTTGGGGTGAACACTATTCACTGACTTCGCAACTGAAACGCTATAAAAGGATAACGCTACACACAAAAAATTCAATTCATTTTCAAGCAGACATTTATGGCGTCTCTATCGATAAATTTAAGGAACATTGCTATTGGCCGACTGCATGCAGGCGAAAGTCAAAGTCAGGTTGCCAGGCATCTAAACAGGCATCAGAGTACCATCAGTCGACTTTGGCACCGGTTCCAAGCCACTGGCTCAGTTGAAGACCGGCATCGCAGTGGACGACCCAGAGTGACAACAGCAGCGCAGGATCGCTTTATTCGGCTTCGTCACCTCAGAGACAGGTTTACAACAGCTTCCTCAACTGCCCAGTCATTGCCTGCAGGACGTCATGTGTCTGATCAAACTGTCCGGAATAGACTGCATGACGCTGGACTTTGGGCACAACGACCTCACCGAGGACCTGTCCTTACGCGCCGCCATCGCCAAAATCGACTTTTTTGGGCCAACCAGCATCGTCCCTGGGCAGCTGACAATCAATGGAGACGTGTCTGGTTTAGTGACGAATCTTTCTTTTTGTTGCAGCATCATGATAGACGGCGTAGGGTCTACCGTAGGCGAAATGAACGTTTTGCCCAAAATTGCGTTGATGAAGCTCCGCCGCACGGTGGTGGAGGTGCAATGGTGTGGGGAATGATCAGTTACAACAGAAGGAGTCATTTGGTGCACATTGAAGGAGGCTTGAATGCGCAACGATACGCCAATGAAATTCTTCGACCCCATATCCTTCCACTTTTGGCTGCCCAAAGGTCTGTGTTTCAACAGGACAACGCCAGACCCCATTGTGCACGGTTGACCACGCAGTTCCTGACTGCCAACAACATTCTCACCCTTCCCTGGCCATCCCCGTCTCCAGACATGAGTCCGATTGAGCACCGGTGGGATGAGCTGCATAGACGTGTTTGTCGCCGAGACGTTGCTCCAGCCAATCGTCGTGATCTGTTCCAGGCACTCCAGGAAGAGTGGGCAGCCATCCCACAGGCCCACATCAGACGTCTGATCGCATCCATGCCCAGGAGATGCCAGTCGCTGATCGATGCAAGTGGAGGCCACATACCATACTAACGGGAAAGCCCGTACGCCAAAAAACTCTCGTGACCCAGATGCAAAACAACTGTCAATTGATTGGTTGAACCCTAAGGTATTCTTGTGTGCAATTTGAACAAATAACTCATTAAATTTAAAAAGTTATTAAATGTCAAAATTATGGCTATGTGTGTGCCTTCAGTAGCTATGCGTTTCTTTTTTTGAACAGTATATATTCCTCCTGTCGCGTGCCATCAGCTTAAGTTCTTACCACGTCTTCCTCATCGTTTTCCCTTCTGTCTCCAGTTGTCTTTCCCACGTATTTCGTGGTCTCACTGTGCCTCTCTTACCCTGGGGGTTCCAGAACAAGGACTTCTAAGTAATACTATCTACAGGTTTCCTCACTGTGTATCCTATTGTTACCGAGTGGTTTTGTGGTGTTGATTGTTGACAATGGTGATGTCAGAATTGTCGGGCTTACTATTAGTGACCGACGGGTTTATAATTAAGCGAATGTTAGTGGGCCGTTAATTCATTAATGATGATGAGGACAATGTCAACGCAACAGCAACGACTGGGTCATAAAGCTGACCAACTGGTAAGTCAAGCAGGCTGGACCCATTGTTTGACATCACTGACAATATGGTTTATTGAAGACGAGTACATAGTCATCATGGGTCGGAACAGTTCATAAATGCAGTTACATGTGGTAGTCATCATACGTGGTTCAATAAGTACAAATGCGGCCGTTGATTGACTTCACTGGTCGTTATAACATCAAGGTCAACGGTTTTACAGATTACATTGGTCTGGCGACTGGACCATGTTTATCTCTACACATAGGTATTAATTTCAACAATCTGCTCCTGGCATCAGAGGGACACACTAACGGAAGGACATATCTAGTCCAGCCGAAGCTCTGCCATAATGCCGTAGCAACTCAAGTATCCGAGGCAGGGATACGAGCCATTTTTAATGGCCAAATATTATACTCGAAGGATTCTTGGCAAGCTTCTTCAAGAAATGGCTTCCTCGTGTTTCAATTCATAATTACATTAACAAGCGTGTGTCTTCCCTTGACGTAGGGCAAGTACACAAAACTCACGTCTATCTTGGACGGAAAATATCTCGGTCTGCCTCAAGCATCATTGCTGGATGGCAACAGATCGACGCAACAAGCCGCGCCATTCTGTTCAAATATCGTGCAATTAATTTAGATGCGCTCACCATGTGCGCCTATAAAAGACTAGACCCGCATGTGAGGATCTCAAACACTTAACTCCCACGCGAAAAGAACTTAACACCTATCATCGCCGGCGTCTTCTTCTCATCTCTTGTTCCACTGGCACTTGTCTGGTTTTTAATCATAAGTTCCACATTGGTGACCTTCTCATACCATTTTAATCCTTCTATTTGGGAGCCGCGCTGGTGTAATGGCTACAACGTTGTACTGGTGACCAGGTTTTCAAGGTTCAAGCCCGGGCGTCAGCGTTTGAAGGAATGTTTACGACCGGGAATTTGACTGAATAACCTGAACGGTTCCTGCACATAAACCCTCTGTGGATGGGAAGGGGCGAAGCTCCTGACCGGGTTGGAAGGAAAGTCCACTGACCCCCCAGCCTCGAAATGACATGTCATTGGGCCAAAAGGGCTGGAAAGCTCGAGTGCCGCTGGTTAGACAGAAAAAAAAAATCCTTCTATTCTACGCAAGCACCCATTTATGAAAGTCTGTAGCTTTTTGGTTCTTCTTTTTTTTTTTGTTCTCCATATTTCAGAGCCATACAATAGGACTTAGGAGCAGCGGTAGTGCAGTGGCTAGTGCACAGGCTTCCTAACTCGGTGGTCCATGGTTCGATCCCCAGTTGAGGTGGGATGTTTTAGACCGCAAGCGGCTCTGGGGTCGAGCCAGCCCCATGAATTATGTACCAGAGCAACTCTGGGAAGGTTACGGCGGCCGGCGTGATGCTGACCACATCACCCCTAGTGTGCCGATGGTCAAGAAAATATGGGCCTAACACCATTGTCCCAATATGCCTCAATCGGCGTGTAGCGGGATCCTTTACCCTTCTGATGTTAAATAAATATAGGTACTTAAGAGGCACTCACTGGACTTCTCATGGTAGAAGTAGCTCTGAAGAACTGTCTTCTTACGTCCATTGACGACGGCACGTCGTATAACGAGACTAATATGAGGGTATGATTGTGCTGGCGACCTAATCAAGTAAACTAAATTCCCACACAAGCGACCGTTGGAAGAGCTAGCGAATGCCTGGGTCAGGCTTACTGCTACATGACCCACTGCTACATGATCCACTGCTACATGACCCACTTTAGTGGTGGCTCCATGCTCCGTAACGAGTGTCAAGAAAATGATGATTGCCTATAAGTTGTGTCATAAAACAAGTTTCTTCTATGGAGTGCTGCTGGGAAGTTTCTTTTTAACCTCTAGACCACAATAGCGATACACGGATCTTGTGAGATAAAATTAACAAGATTAACAAAATTAACTTAAAATTAAATTAATTTAAAAAAAATTAACTTAAGATTGCATTTTTCTGGTATCCGATTCAGCAAGCTTCCATGCTGCTGTGGACAGATCTCTCGAGACATTTATGGCTGATGGAGATGATATCCAAGGAGCCAGAATGTCCCTACTACGTCTGCAGGTAATGCGACTTTGTATTCTTCGTGGTAACCTCTCTGTTTAACACGATATATGTACTGAAGGGGTCGGCAACCCAAAAGCTTTTGGGATCTACTTTAGTAACACTGAGCCCTCTAAATATCTACCATATACATTTATATATGAAAGTGTGTGTGCAATTTTAAGCGCGGGTGGGAAAGGGTGGTGGTGGTGAAACTTACAAAGAAATGATAGCTTTCCCGTCTCATGCAGTTCACGAATGTATATTTTAGTAGCCAGGTCGAGAGTTTTCATTGGGATTGCGGGAAAAGTACTTGTGATCCCTGGGACACCGCGATTTTAAACGCCGGCGGGAGAGGTCTAGTTCGAAATTTACCCAGTTTAAAGTCTTTTTTTTCTGCAGTCGTCTAAACATCTACCAAATAATTCACTGGGATCTATTGGTAGATCGGGATCGATTGGTTTGCTGACCCGTGATGGACAGCATGGGTCGGCGAAGAGCGTAGATCCCGTTCTACATGTAGAGCTTAAGGGAATATTTGGTAGATCTTTTGGTGATAAAAGGTAAAGCTAGTTTGAAAATTGTGAAAGTTTTAATACACTGACGAGAAAAATTTTGATTTAATCAAACAGACATGGCTGATCTAAGAGTAATACCACACAAACTGTTTTAGCGATTCAAAATTCCCTGTCAATGAAGAGGATGACAGACTGGTAAAGGATGGTGGAAAGCTACCTCAGCCTGATACAAGTAAAACTTTCGATGAGGCGACGAGTGTTATCAAAAGCAGATATAGACACAGATGAGAGTATCCCGGATATACAGAAAAAGAGAACAAGTGGTAATCTTCAGACTCAGCACAGGCCACAACAGATTGGGAAACTATTTATTCAACAAGCTAAAGATAGGAACTAACGGTCAGTGTAACAGTGGCACCGATAACATGACTACTGAACATTTGCTTCAAAGATGCCCAACATATGAGACAAAGAGAAAGCATATATGGCTGTCACTAATGCCAAGAAGAAGAAGAAAAAGGAGAAGAAAAAGGAGAAAAAGGAGAAGAAAGAGGAGAAGAAAGAGAAGAAAATGAAGAAGAATAAGAAGGAGAAGAAGAAGAAGAAGAGAACATGTAACCATGAATATCAAAAAATTTCAAACTGCGTTGAAGAAATTAATAATCTACTGGAGCGCCCGAGTGGCATAGTTGTTGGAGCCCATGCTATTCGAGGCAAAGAGAGTGGGTTCGAAACCAGGTGGCATCACGCTCCCGTCTACCTAAGTTGTAACAACGGGTATCTGACTCTGCTGTGGAGTTAAGAAAGGCAAAGACGGCGAGAAGGGAACGGGTCACTCCACGTCATAAAGTTGGGCTTAGTGTTGTGAAGTCTCTAACACTTCACTCCTTTACTGCAGTTACTGCAACGGGAATACCTTTAGCTTTTACCTGTACTCTGGTCAAGTTATACAAGTTCTGTCCTTTGATTTATTAACTTCGTCATCTGTCATATCTAGGCCAGCTTCTACACATTTTTGATAAATTACGCTGTCTTTGAACCACCACAGACAGACAGACAGACAATCAGACAGACAGACAGACTAACCTACGGTAGATATCAGCCACATATATAGACAGACAGCCATACAAATAAATAGATAGATAGATAGCTAGATAGATAGATAGATAGATAGATAGATAGATAGATAGATAGATAGATAGATAGATAGATAGATAGATAGATAGATAGATAGATAGATAGATAGATAGATAGATAAGTTTGCAAGTAGGCAGATAGTTGGGTTGTGACGAAATCAGTTGTACACTTTTATAACTCTCATTCACTCCGGCAGTATCTCTTCATTTCTTTATTTCTGTCTTTCATTGTCCTTTTATTTGGCATAACTTTTGCCCTTTCATTCATTATTTTACTTTCTATGCTGAATCTCGTTGAGAGAAGTCTCTAACACTCCAATCCCCTACAGAAGTATCTGCTATGGGACTTTCTTTATCTTGTTTACCATCCCAGACTGGGTTCACGTTGCGCCATGTAATTAGACCGGCCAGCAGATTATACGTTATCACATAAGCCGGATGATTCCTTTGAACGTGACGGCCCAACATTTCACCCCAGGTGGATAGCGACCGTCACTGTGTTTGAACAAGACGGGAATGCCCGATAGACTTAAAGAAAGCCGCATTGACTGTCGGCGACCTTGTCTGGTGGACAGACGAAAACACAAGTGATAAATACGTAATTCGCTACCGCTGGCATCTGTCTTTATCAAGATTACAGATAACCCGTATGGGCGGAAGGTATTATCGAGGGATGAGTCGCAGCTTTGTTTGTATGCCATCGGACGTATTACGACTTATTAGACAGAGGTCACGCATGGATTATTAAATGTAATATTTTAAAACACGTGGGGAATATTTTAAATTAAAACACCCCAACCAAGTGCTAGATGAATTTGATTAGTTTGATTTGAGATTCAGGAATAAACAATGAATTCCATTGGAAAGTTCGGCGGAAGTAGAATATGTGATTGAACTGAGAAGTGGGAAATATAATCTAGCGAACTCAGAGACAGAGAACAGACAGCTTCGCAACTTCAAACGAGCAACTCCAAAAAAAAGCCAGAAAGAGAAGGGTCGAACCTAGATGTCCATACTTATAAGTGACAGATCGAAGTATGTGGGAAACTTAAAACCTTAAAAAGAAAACCCGCCTTTATAAATACAGAGACTGTAAACTTTAGGGGCCAGTACTTTAAATACAGAGTCTGGACACCTAAAGGAATTGGATCACCCGTCAAAGAGGAATTATTACAGTTTCCCAGACCAAATGTATCGCAGAGCACCCGTCGAAGAGAAATTACTAGTTTCCCAGGTCAAGTGTATCACAGAGCATATGCACCGAAATTGCTCGTGTTCATCCGAAAACTGTGCGAGGTGATTGTGTATAACCCAATTTGGGGTAAGTTGTGAACATTTCTTTTACAAATGTGAATTAACATGTTTTCTTGCTAAGTGGTTATATATGAGGCTGGCAACCTCAACATATGAAAATAGTATATTCGTGAACCACTACAGCAAGCGCTGGTGATTGCTTATGGCTAGTCGTGCGGAAAACCCGACAGCACAGGTGACCCCAGACTCCGACTGGAGCAGTGACGAGTGATGATTACATCACACGTGCCTCAAGTGTAGCATATCATTTTGTGAGTTATATGTAACTTGTTAATGTTAGTTCAGGCACAAATCATTATTTGCGCTGTCCAGACACATTTTCCCAGTTAATACCCAGAGGAATCGTGGTGATTTCTAGTCATCTTTCCTGAGTTACACTGTGTATACTCAAGAATTTAATTCTTCTGAGAGATTAACATTGGTGGGTGGACAGCGAGAGGATGCGCCTGTTAAGCTTCTAACTCAGTGTACTTAGCAAAGGAATTTGTTTGTCTATTTTTCCCAAAAAAAAATGGTGATACAAGACTACTTGTGGTTACAAGCTACCAGACGGTTCGAAGTACTGAAGTTACTACGCCACTCGTGTGGGAGAAGTACACTCATCACCAAAAATTGACGGAAACCACGGCAACAGGACTCACCTAGAGTTGAGTTGTCTTGTAAAATAGGCGAAAGCAACGGACTTTGTGATAAATCCTCACCTACGTCTCAGTGACGAAAACGTGTATTTGCAGCAACATTTTACCAATCTTCCCATATTTATTTTCATTATTAAAATGGTTACATGTGGTTTTAAAACTAAACAATCATAGTCGCTCCAGTTTTTATATGTATGGTAGCAAACTTATGAGCCAGAATATTATATATATGTATATATATGTGTGTGTGTGTGTGTGTGTGTGTGTGTGTGTTTGTAAATACCTAGACATATATTTACCTCTCAACAGAGCTATACCATTATAAGAGGAATTCGCTGAATTAACTCAACTGGGGGCTTGAACGGGCCATTGCTTAAATCCTTCACAAAAGGCGACGGAAAGATATAAGCTAACAATTGTTCGGCCCTATGCAACATTGTTCTTGACTTCTGAGTTATCTTGTGAAATGTCCCTTAAGGTAGAAGTGTCATTAACCTTCTATCTACATCTCTGCCAAGAGTAATCTTGTGCGAAGGTAAACACCTTTTACGACTCTTGAGTTTTGGCTATTATTGGACCACTACGGCAAAGCAGGGGAGGCAATGTTTGACAAGTAAGTAAATGAACTTTAGTGCTGTCACGGGATACTTCCCCTGCTTTGCAGTGATGGTCCTACGGTGACCCTAAACTTAGAGTATGTAATGATGGTATTCAAAGGTATCTATCTTCGCTCAAGTTTACTCCTGTCAGTGCTATGGATAGAAGGATGATGACGATTCTATCTAGAGGTAGTATTTATAACATAATTAAGAAATCAAGAACAATGTTGAATTGAACTGAGCTATTGTTAACATTGTATCTGCCCGCCGCCTTTTATGAAGAATTGTTATGTATTTTAGCCCGTTCAAGCCCCCAACTGATTTAACAGTAACATTTTACTTCCGTTTTTTTTTTAATATATATGGAAAATATATTGATTCATGCGTGTGCACTTCCTTCTGTAATAGTTACATCAACTATGGATTTGTAACACATATAAAAATTATTCTTTAACAATTGTAAAATAAATGAAGGATAGTGATTTACGGTTAGTTTTCGTCACTGAAATTCGCTGGAAATAGAATAGGTTTGGAAAAATGAAATGTTCATTTGCGCTCTGGCCTGATAAAATTTGACTTAGCTTCCAGAGCGATGAAGTGTTCTGTTGACGTCAATCGACGACTTCTGTGGCGAGGGCACGCCCCTAACGTAGTTGCTGGGGTAAGCACTCCTGGTGTCAATGCAAGTATTTTCACAGGCCACTGAAGGTTGGCTTTTCAGTGCCGATCACAAGTTCTAGAACCACATATTCATATGCCACTGGTCTTGTACACTGGTACCACAAACCTTAGAGGAAAACAAAGGCCTCTGCTAAGTTTATGATTTCTGATACTAAACAGGCGCCTGCCCGCTGTCTATTCCAATGACTCATTTTCTCAGTAACTTTATCCCCCCTGAGTATACATTATAGCTCAGTGGATATGATAAAAATTCACCATTACTTTCAGCTAGTCTGAGGGAAAAGTATGTTTGGACAGCGGAGAATGCAATGGCCTTTGCCTGAATGAACATGTTTAAGGATACTTATAACTTATTACAAATGATAATAATTATACACGTATTTAAACCAATAAAACGGTATTGAATCAGTTTTCGATCTAACCTCACGTCTTCTGAATGACGGGCATTGTCACGCCTTAAAAACCGTGATGATATTGTTATCAAGCCGGCAGACAAAGGTGGTGCTGTGGTTGTTTGGCGCAAGGACTTATACATTCACGAAGGAGTTACACAGCTAGGTAACACCACCTTTTACACACCTTGTTCTGGTGATGCCACAGTCCGGAATAATCTTACTGTTTATAAGACTATCCGTGGCCTTGTCCATGATGATCTTCTCCCTTCTGGTGCCTTATCTCTCCATATTTTTGATTGTAGTCTTGGTAAGCCTTCCTTTTACATGCTTCCTAAGGTGCATACAATTGCTAACCCTGGTAGGCCTATTGTTTCAGCCTGTTCTTGTCCCACTGAACGTATTTCTGAATTCCTTGATAGTATTTTCCAACCTTTAGTCGCCAATCTGCCTTCTTATTTGAAAGACACTACTCATGCTATCACTACTTTTGATTCGATCAGATTCACGCCTGATCGTGCTTACCGTCTTTCCCTCCTAGATGTTTGTTCCCTTTATACTTCTATTCCACATGCTGATGGTCTCAAGGCACTCCAATTTTTCTCGACTAGCGTACTGATCTTACTATAAGTACAGGTCCGCTTCTTCGCCTTGCTGAGTTGGTTCTTATTCTCAACTCTTTTGAGTTTAATGGTCAATTCTTCAACCAAATCAGTGGCGTCGCTATGGGTACTAAGATGGGCCCTAGTTACGCCTGCCTGTTTATGTGCCACTTTGAATATTTGGTCTTTCAAAGTTATGATGGACCAATACCCGAGTTTTACCGCCGCTATATTGATGATGGTATTGGCATTACAGACATGTCTTAGGTAGACCTCCGTCGATTTATTGACTATGTTGGTAATTTCAATCCTGCCATCAAATTCACTTCTGAAATCTCTACGACCTCAGTGAACTTCCTTGACATCACTGTGACTATTAGCCCTACTTGTCTTAAAACGTGTGTCTATTATAAGGCTACTGACGCTCATGGTTTCCTTCTTTATATTTCATCGCATTCTCTTGGTTGTAAAAATTCCATTCCCTTTTCTCAACTTCTTTGCTTGCGTCGGTTATGTCACGATGTCACTTTTCTGAAAGGAAAATTTATCATTAGAGAGTCTTTCGCGTGCGACTCCAGAAACCTGATTTATGCAATTGTTATAGGGTGGGCGAGATGATGATGATGCAATTGTTCGGAAATCGGACAACAAAATCAGGCGGGAAATATGTGACAGCGCCATCTTCTCATCGCCATTTTGTTTGTCGTTCTCATCGCCATCTTGTCATCACCATTGTCCCCGTGGTTCAGTGCCTTTTTACCACAACATCTTCAAGAAGAAGATATATTACTAGTCTCATTGGAAGACACTGCTGAGTGTTTGCAATATTTGTTCGTTTGCTGTCTGCTCTGTGTCACTGTCTGCCTATCCTGCCGACGACGCCAATTGGGATGGGGTGGGTGAGATGATGATGATGCTGTTGTAATATGTGATCACTTTCTTGCACACTCGCAACCGACCCGAACAACAATAAAACTCTGATTCTAAGGCAGGGGCTGTATTTATTCATACAACCCAGTCAGTGACAATAAGCACACAAAGCAAACATTAAACAAATAAAACAAAGCAAACAAAACACCCAGCCAGTGCTCAGTTGCTAATCTGAAACAGACAAACAAAGCACCGACTAGTTAAAATCATAATAGTTAAATAATGAGAAACACAATGCTCTCATTTGTCAGACTGTCTTTCTTCCACGCCACCTGAAACATCTCACTCTTACACACACATCCACTCTCATACGTGTCTTCCAATGAGACTAGTGTGATGTTGTGCATGAGGCTGGCAATCTCACCATGTAACACAGATTGCTACCGAAACCACTACTGCAAGAGCATATGAATGCCACTGGTGGCCATAAGCTCCATAAGGAGCGAGAAGAGACATAATTTGTTCCCAAGTGGACCCACGTGCTCTCATAAATCATTCTACACAAAACAATAATTAAATAATAATAAAATGGACATAGAATAATGTTCAACTAAATGTACAACAAATATTCTCATTAATGAACATAAACCACCACCTCGCAACTGATCCATCTCAATATCTGTCCCTGCACTCTGAAGCATGTCGTATATGCCGACTGATGAGATTGGGAACTCATCATATAAAACACATTGTTGCAGAAACAACCACTGCAATAGCATAAAAATGCTTCTTGTGGGCTTGTAATGGACACCAACCACATTGGTGTTTCCATGCTTTGCAAGGAGCAAACAGAGAAACACCTCTGTCTCAAAGTGCCTTATGCACAAAGGAGTGGCATTGCACTCACCAGAAATCTAGATGACTATCCTCACTTCACTCAAAGTAACCCGCTAAAGATATACAGTAGCCTCAATGTAACCCCTAAAGAAATACAGTAGTATTATGATCGATTATCGTGCAATACACTAAATTACCCTTACATCAAAGAATGAAATATAATTACTCTTAACTTAACAAAACTAGAACTAAATACATCACCTAAAGGAAATTTAACACGAAAACTATCTCTTCCATTCGTGAAGAAAATTACATTAACCTGCCTTCCCCCACGTGTCAATTCACACAATATAAAACAGCGTAACATTATAGGCTTATCCCCATAACACGTGGTAACTACAAATGTGTGGTAACTAAACATGTTATTGTCGCTCACATTCGTCATCTTTATGCACAGTCATCAACACGTGGCCCCCCGGTTGCCATCTTGCCAACAAGTTAATATTATCTAAATTACAGTCCCAGATAACATCTCTGTCCAGTTCCATGTATGAAATACTTTCATACTATATTTGCCTTTCTTGCCCGGTCTGATGAATGAAATAATTGCTACTAAACTCTTACAGCCGCAATCTGGACTTAACACCAGTAAAATCTACCCCACATATTTTCACTCATCTATCATTTCAAGACTAAATTATAATGTCCTGGAAGAAATCTCCTTTGGAAACACATCTATCTATTTTGTTAGACACTAGAACTGTGTCCCGCTGAATACTAATAATAAAACTACAGAATACTAAAGCTAATTTCTACAAAATACGCAAACAATTAATAGCTCACGTGCTGTGGTTTCTTTGTCCATCTGCTACCAACACAGGGCGCCTCGTTTCGTTTTCTCATGTGTGGACTGATCTTTAAAAGGGCCGCTGCTTGCCATCGCATTCTTTATATAGGCGCTAGGCTTAACCACTCACAAGGGTAGTGCGCGCGCAGTAATTGGGTCACTTAAATAACACTCGCCTTAGATGCTCTAGAAGGAGCCAAAAACACAAATATAACACACAACTATTTCTAGGCTTTATTGTGGCCTAGTAATATATCTTCTTCTTGAAGATGTTGTGGTAAAAAGTCACTGAACCACGGGGATAATGGTGATGACAAGATGGCGATGAGAATAACAAACAAAATGGCGATGAGAAGATGGCGCTGTCACACTATCATCTGCAAGAGGTGTGGCATTACCTATATTGGTGAAATGGCAGGCGTTTGGCAGACAGGTTTCGTGAGCACTTGAATGACATCTATCATGGCAAACATTTACCGGTGGCCCTTCATTTCAATAGGCCTGACCATTCAGGTAATTCCGATATTCATGTTACTGCCCTCCTTTTATGTGCCGGTAATGACAAGACTCGTTTTTTGTTGGAGAATCGTCTTATTTTTCAAATGGGCGTTTTAGCTCCTGATGGCTTGAATATCCAACATCATTTTTGCATAAATTCAGGTAGCTTTTCTCTTTTTCATTCTTTATTCGTTGTCTTTTAGATCTATCTTCTTATGTTTTTGTTTTGGTTCGTTTCGTATCCTTTTATATCTTTTGTTTTGTCGCTATAATACGTCACTTCCTTGCGATTTCTGTGACGGAATACTACGGCTTTCTTTCACAGTATCTTCGGATTGAGCTCAGTGAACTTTTACTTGTTCCAAAGTTTTGTTAATTCTCTTTTTTTCGTTTCATTGATTATTTTCTTTCTTGTTTCGGTATTTCTTTTAGATTTTACAATTTTCTTGTTTTATTATTGTTCTTTTTTTTCTCTCATCACTGTTTTTATTTACTTTTTCCATCTGCTTGTATCGCCCATTTGTTGTATATTTCTCATCATCGTATGTTTTTGTAGTATAGTCTGTTCACCAATTGATGTTCAACTTTAAAATTTTTTGTCTAAAAAACTGCCTGATGTAATGAATTCATATTTTGCATGTAGTCTTATATTATCCATGACGTTATGAAAACATTTTTGCCTCCAGAAAATTGTATCTAGATTGAGATATCTATTCATCAGAATATATTAAAAACACACTCCCCTACCGGTATTAAAATGTAGCATGTCAGCAGTACAGTTGTTTTGCACGGGCAATAAATGGTTTTTTAATAGAAAAAAATACATTTTAAGACGAAATCATGACATTTCGTGCACCGCAGTTGTCGTCTGCTGTTGAAAGCTGAAATAGTGCGACATCATTGTAAAGTCAGTGGTGTATTGTGAAATTATTGTAAAATTATAGCTGCATTGTATTATATTGAAACATATTTTTTTTTCTGAAGATATAGAATAATACTACATTCATTATGAGTTTGAAGTGCAAATTTATAACTATGAAGCAGGTTACTGTAATGCTGTACAGACACTTCTGCAGGGAGGCTAAAAAGGGGAGTTTATATCACGACATCAATAGACCTGATAGAAGTTTCTTTTTGTCGATGGATAGAAACAACTCTTCTCCCCATTCTTGACAGACCATCATGTATTGTAATGGACAATGCATCCAATCACAATGTTGTAGCTCAGGAAGACAAAGTACCAACTTCCTCAAGCACAAAAGATGCAATAAGAACTTGGCACATCATCATCATCAGTTGCCATCTCCACAACGAAGGTTGGCTGTAATGGATCTCCAACGTCTTCTGTCTCTTGTCTTGGTGGTGCACTCTGATTGACTCTTTCCTGTCCATCTCTTGATGTTATCTTCCCACTTATAGCGCTGTCTTCCCCTTGCACGCTTGCCTTCAACTCTCCCTTCTGTTATGGTCTTCTGCAAGGTGTTATGCCTTTTTATGTGGCCAAAGTATTTTAGCTGCCGAACTTTGACCTCCCTCATTAGTTCTCTTTTCATACCTAGGTTTTCTAGGACCTCCTTATTTGTTTTCATCTCTTTCCATGAGATACGCCCCATTCTTCTTTATATCCACATTTCTTTCTTCCAAATGCTTATTCATTGTCCATGTTTCTGCACCATACAGAAATGCAGAATATATATAACACTTTATAATTCTCAGTTTTAATTTGTGAGATAACTGTTTGGATGTCAGTATATGTTTCATGTTGTTGAATGTAGCTTTGGCTACGAAATGAAAATGTCAATGTCGACAATACCTATTTGAAACCTGAAATGTTACAGCTTGTGAAACAGACTAAGAAGACTAAGGTGTATTGCGTTGACAAAATAATTAAATCATATGGTCACACCTCTCTTCGACTACCACCTTATCATTCGCATCTTAACCCAATAGAGTTACTTTGGGCTAAAATCAAAGGACAGGTTGAAGCACAGAATACCACCTTTAAAATGAGCGACGTGAAAGTTCTTACACATGATACCCTAAAAAAGACAGATTTTCAATTCTGGAAGAAATGTGTAGATCATGTGCTCCGTGAAGAAGAAGAATACTGGCAACGTGATGGATTACAGTTTATCCAGCCATTAACAGTTGTTAATCTAATGGAATCGTCAGATACGGACTGAGATAAATATAACTTAATTGAGATATAAAAAACATAAAACAAAGCATAAATTATGCTCCTTCAAAACACGCAGAAATAGTGCAGGTATACATATAAAATTTACCGTGTCGTATACAATATACAATATACAATGGAGGTACTAAACAGACCACCACCAACAGTAACACCTGATTTTAATAATGAAACACCCACAACCACCTTGCCAACAACTTGCGATGAATTCACACTGGACGAGATCAAACAAGCCGTTAAAAGATTAAAAAATTTTAAAGCTGCTGGAGTTGACGAAATTTCAGGGGAAATGATTAAAGCAGTTAATGACAACAACCTCTTGAGAATTTTAGATATTATAAATGAAGTATGGAGAGAAGAACAACCACCACAACAATGGAAAGACAGTATTATTGTAAAGTTACCGAAGAAAGGTGATCTATCAGACTGTAATAACTGGCGTGGTATATCTCTACTATCAGTACCTGGAAAATTATTATGTTGCATGATGTTAGAAAGACTTAAATTGCATGCTGACGAAAAGATCAGAGAAGAACAAGCGGGTTTCAGGCCGAAACGATCATGTATTGATAAAATATTCACACTAAGAACAATTATAGAAGAATCAGTGGAAATGCAATCGCCACTTATTATCACCTTCGTCGATTTTCAAAAAGCCTTTGATAGTCTACACCGCCCATCATTGTGGAAGATACTTAAATCTATGGTTTTCCAACAAAATATGTGAATATAATCAAAGCGCTATATGACAATGCAAGATGTTGTGTTAGAACAAATAAAGGGAATACAGAATGGTTTACAGTAGAAACAGGGGTGAAACAAGGCTGTATTATGTCACCACTACTTTTTGGAATTGCTATTGATTGGGTTATGAGAAACTATACCCACAATGAACAATTAGGTATAAAATGGACAAATGGAAAATTCCTGGGGGGACCTGGATTTCGCAGATGATTTAGCATTCTTAAGTTCAACACCCAGACAATCCCAAGAAGCAGTAAATAATTTGTGTCATCTCTCGGTTAAAATAGGTCTCCAAATAAATGCCTCTAAAACTAACGAGACCTACAATTTTAAAAAGGGGTAAAAGAAAAAAAACGTAACGGAACGGAAAAAACTAAAAAAAAAAAAAAAAAATCAGAAAAATAAATGAAAAAAAAAAGTTGAGAAAAAAACAAAGACAAGAAAAACTAAAGCTTCAAGAAGCAGTAAACGAGACCTTTGATATCCTCTTGAACGGGGAAAAACTACAGAAAGTTGAAAGTTTCAATTATTTAGGCAGTAAAATGACTCAGGGTGGTGACACAACAAGAGAAATTCATACTAGAATTGCTTTGGCAGCTAGCGCCTTCAATAGATTATCTAACATTTGGAAATTACGATCATTGAATATACATACCAAGCTTCGTCTGTTTAATTCAAATGTTATCTCAGTGTTAACATACGGCTGTGAGAGTTGGAAAATAACAAAATCATTGGAGAACAAGCTGAATACATTCGAGAACAAATGTCTTAGAAAAACTCATGAACATCAGTTGGAAAGAATTCAAGACTAATCGACAAATAAGAGAAGACTCTAGGCAGAAATATGTCTCCGACTATATAAGGAAAAGACGATGGTCATATATCGGTCATGTCCTACGAATACCACTACAGGCGCTCACTTGGGTTCCTGAGGGTAAGCGGAAAAAAGGAAGACCAAAAGAAACACTCAGAAGAACAATAATAAGAGAAGGAAGAACGTTGGGCCTAAATAATGTGCAAGAGCTAAGAGGAGTGGCGTCACAACGAACATCCTGGAGAGCACTGGTTTCTGTCTTATGCGCCGTGTTTGGTGCTTAAAGAATTTATTATTATTATTATTATACAATATAGTTTTGAATACAGTTTTTTACCCCCACGTTTCAGATTTAAATGTATCACTACTTATAGCTGTCTCCTATGCGGTGAGCAGATATGGATACGCCTCTGATCCTACTTTTGACATTTATGACGTAGTATACTGTCAAATTTAAATACCGTTATTTGTTGATTGGTTTAAATACTTATATTCCTTACCAGTTTTACAGCAGCCCCTTAATTTATTTACTTACACAATAAATATACACACATGATTTCATCATCATCCACTCCTTGCTTCACTTGGAGCCTGTGCTTACCTCTGCTTTTGGTTCCCTGCGAGAACCCGCATGAAGCAATCACCAGAGCTTTGCTGTGGTGGTTCATGAATATATCCTTTTCATATGCTAAGGTTGCCAGCCTCGTACAACCACCAGCAAGTGCAAACATGTCAGGATCAAAGCATAAAATATATTTACAACTTACCCCAAATAATTTTTGAGAAACAGACTTCTTGCTCAGCAGAATAGTCTCGGCAACTTGATGAAGATACCTCGAACACGCGTCTGGGGTGTTACTTGTTTTAGAATCCCTCTGTGACTTGTGAATAGGTCATATAGGATTCCGTTTTCCGTATTAATAATCGTAGAGTTTTCTACTGTAGTATTCAGAAGTTGCTCAAATACGTTTTGTCGCCCCTCAGTTCAGAATCCTAATTCTATTCTTTCCTGGCTTTGTCTGTGGCTGTCTACTTTGACAATTTTGGAGTGGAATGTCGTATAACTCGAATGTGCTACGTTATATCACAGTTTTCCTGTCCACCAGTCCACCTTGTTTTCGGATTGGCTTCCAATCAGAACGAATGTATATTTCTAGCTCTCATTTGATCCAATCCATGAGCAAGAATGAAGTGGATCGGGGCGTTTTTTATTACTTTCACCCTCGTTTTAAAAATATCATTTTAAAATTTTAACACTTGACCTCATCTTCATAAACCGCCCGGGCTCCTTCCGTTTACTCAATGGTAACCTTTCGAATCATATTTGTAACCTCATCCCTGCAAGATAGTTCCCTCGTTAATTTGTCTCCCCAGACGGGTCTATCTGTAACTATTATCACAGACAATCTCTGGACGGAAGTGATTATGCGTCGCCTCGCCACTGTTTACAGGTAGGGTAATCTTGAACTTGTTGCAGATGCAGACACACCCAACCTGGCTATCTTTGTATTCTCCGTCAAAGTGTCTGAACGCGTTTGCGATGAACATTGCACCCATATGGACCTTCTTGTCTGGCGGAAATTAATTACGTAGAAAGTCAACAAATACTTTAACGTTTACCGTATTATGACTGTCGTCTATCTGTATATGTTCAAAACACTCGGTGATTAAAATTGTAATCTGTCAGCATGGTTTATTAGCCATGAAATTACACGATCGCAATATGAAAAAGGTAACCAAATCTAAGGAGTGGCGAGGGCACAGATTTATGTGCGAAAAAAAAATGAAGAAATAAATGGATAATGTAGGAGAGAAAGAATAGGCGTAATAGGAAGCGAACAATGTCGTCCCAGGTACATAGGTAAGCGAGTACGTAGGTAATTAAGTAGGTAGTTATATAGGTAGGTAGGTAGGTAGCTGAATATATAGGCAGGTAGGTAGGTAGGTGAGTAGCAGATAGTTAGGTAAGTGCGAGTAGGTAGGTCAAATAAATAGCTTGCGTTTTCTTTTTCTCTCCACTATTTTCTCCCTCTCTCTGTCTCTGTCTGTCTCTCTCTCTCATTTGGATGTTTCATTTCTTATGTTATATCGTACTTGTTAATTTCTCTCTAATGTCATGTGTATTTCCCTTTCATTCTGTAAGTCTTCTTCTTCTTCTTTCACCTTTCACCTTTCAATTCCCAAGGAGATTATACCATCTGCACATTTGTGCCAAATCTTCCTGTCACGTGCCACCAGCTCAAGATCTTTCTATGCTTTCTTCATTCCTTTCATGTCTGCCTTCAGTTGTCTTTTTGTGTGTTCTTTTGTCGTCTTCTACCTCGCATTCTGTAAGTAATTTATTAGTATTATTATTATTTTATTTTTTTTGTCACCACGACTAAAGCCGCTAGAACGTATAATTTTTAAAGTAAAAGATTTTGTTTCGTTTTTGTTTTCCAATTATGTACTTTTTTTTAAAAACAACTTAGCTAATCTATGCCCTGCTTCTCTGACACTATCTCTTTGCTTCTGTGTCTGTCTATCTATGTCACTATCAGTTAGTGTATCTCTGCATTTCTTGTGTTTTAAATTGGTAGATGATGAAATACTACATGTAATTTTAGAGTGTCTACAAAATGAACGCTCTAGACATGGCCATGGGAGATTACCTAGGGTACCAAGGACCACAACTCCATCCTGTGGACGCTTACGAAATTGGACAGACGGCATTTTCAGGTTTGGTTTTGTCAACAGTTATCTCACCTAAAAGTCTCTACAGGCTTCTAAGTTTGTTATCGTCTCTCTTTCTCTCTCTGTCACTCTCTTTTCCCTCATTAATCTAAGTTCACTTTAGGCATCGGACGTCTGTATCCTCAGGCGATCGTAAGAGGCGACTAATATCACTTTATTAATGGGGTCGGAAACCGAATGGTGTAAAACCGAATGGTGTAAAACCGAATGGTGTAAAACCGAATGGTGTAAAAGAAACACTTCGCCACTGCAAGAGCACAAGAATAATTTGGTGCAGGCTTCCCGCTGGGTGGTCAGCTGTAGCGGAAAGGAATGTCATGATTTTATCGATAAATCTTTTGGAAAATATGACTTTTAGCATCACAATTTAGTCTCGTTTCGAAAATGGAGCAAACCGGCATATCGACACTAGTATTCATTTGAGGGGATTTATTGCTTTCCAACCACAGTAAAATGAACACATAAAGAGGTTCAATAAAACCTAGGACATAAAAGAGAATTAATGAAGGAGATGAAAATTATACTGCCAAAATATACTGAAGCACATTAAAAACGCACCACCTGTATAATCCAAGAACAGAGTGTGAAATGTAAATATAAGTGTGTACAAGTTTACATATTTGGAATCTTTATTCATTTTCCTATGAATCCATGCTGGTCATTAATTTGTACATTTGATTGTTATGAAATTCATTGCATTCTGTGCAGGCAAGGGAGAAAACCAAAAATACAAAAAAATGCACGTGCGTTATCCTGCTGGAGAAGCTGCAAGCCTGGATAAATTGTGAACGCAGGAGCAACCAGTGCTTCCAGAACCTCATCTCGATATGTCACAGCATTAACATTTCCACGGAAGACGTGAAGAGGCAAGCGATGGTGAAATCTGAATCCTCCCCAAATGTGAATACTGCCACCTCGAAATCGGTTGACACAGCAATCTGCAAAGCGCTCTTCACACCGTCGCTAAATCCGCATAAGTCCATCTGCAGAGGATATGTTCAGTCTGTTCTCTTCTGTGAATAGGACAGCATTCCACTGCAGTCTAGTCCATCTGATATGTTGCTCTGCCCATTGCAGGCGCTGCTGACGATGTCTGTGAGTCAAGTTTGGCCCAACATAAGGTCGTCTTGCAGTAAGGCCTGTATCTCTGAGTCGTCGTATGACTGTCATTCGGGAGACTTGCCCATGTCTACCCACTATTGCTCTTGCTGTTTGACTTGCCGGGAGAGTCAATTCCTTAGGTGACTCAGCACAATATGACGATCTTGCGCAGGGGTAGTAACTCGTGGTTGGCCACTCCGAAGTCTATCCCGGGCACTGCCAGTGTTTCCGTAACGTTCATTGAGACGTACAATAGTGCTGTGGTGGCAATTCATCCTTTGGCAATGGCCCGCGAGCTCATTCCGGTCTCCAACATACCAATGGCTCGTTGGCGGTCGTTTTCAGATAGTCGTGGCATTTCAAGCACATGTACTGGGTGTTTTGTCTCAACGGCCTTTTTATACCGAGTATACTGCCACAACGCGTACACATTTTCAGGGTCATAGCTGTTGAGAATCGTGTTGCACGTGTAACTTTCATCGTTTTCATGTAGTCTGTACACACACCCATGGGTTGAATCTTGCACTTTCCATTCCAGCAGCCATTCGCTCTCTACCTCATGGCAAACACGGGGAAAATCCATTCCCACACTTTTTTTTGCCAACTTCTCGGCATCGGTATATATAATAGTGGTGCGTTTTTAATGTGCTTCAGTATATATTGGCTATATAAAAAGATATAATTCTTTACTGAAGACCATAATAGAAGGGAGAGATGAAGGCTACCATGCAAGAGGGAAACAGCGCTATAAGTGGGAAGATAACATCAAGACAAGAGACAGGAAAGAGTCTATCAGAGTGCACCATCAAGACAAGAGACAGGAAAGAGTCTATCAGAGTGCACCATCAAGACAAGAGACCGAAGACGTTGGAGATCCATTGCAGTTGACCTTCGATGTGGAGATGACAGCTGATGATGACGAATCACGCTCAGAAGTTAAGAACTTAAAGCCAATTATGTCTGAATATATTCATTAAACCCTAGTAATGATTGTGTCTATTGTTGAAACTTAAAACTACTGCCTTTCCTTCAAGTAGCTTCAAAGTCTCAATGCTTCTCCCCCCCCTCTTTCCGCCCCAAGATTCTTGTCTATATAATTAGAACCTTGAACTCGCCACGTCATATTGAATTTTTTTTTCCGCAGCGGGCAAAATAAACGAAAGCCTGGACTGGTTGAATGCGTCTTTGACCTTGCATGCCATGAGAGGTTTACAGAACAGTGCTATCACTGAACCTGGACCGACAGTTGCGGCTATTAAGGCTCTCCTGGGACGAGTGCATTTGCTTGTGAGTTCATTTTTAAAAAAATTAGGCTATCAAAGCTCTTATAGTACGAGTGCATGTGTTTGTGAGCTCATGTTTTCTTGTGGGGCTTTCTAAGCTCTTATAGTACGAGTGCATGTGTTTATGAGTTCATGTTGTCTTGTGGGGGCTTTCTAAGCTCTTATAGTACGAGTGCATGTGTTTGTGAGTTCATGTTTTCTTGTGGGGCTTTCTAAGCTCTTGTAGTACAAGTGCATTTGTTTGTGAGCTCATGTTTTCTCGTGGGACTTTCTAAGAACTTAAAGTACGAGTGCATTTGTTTGTGAGTTCATTTTTTTTAAAATTAGGCTATCAAAGCTCTTATAGTACGAGTGCATGTGTTTGTGAGTTCATGTTTTCTTGTGGGGCTTTCTAAGCTCTTGTAATACAAGTGCATTTGTTTGTGAGTTCATGTTTTCTTGTGGGGGCTTTCTAAGCTCTTCTAGTAGAGTGCATGTGTTTGTGAGTTCATGTTTTCTTGTGGGGGCTTTCTGAGCTTTTCTAGTACGAGTGCATGTGTTTGTGAGTTCATGTTTTCCGGGGGGGGGGGGGGGGGCTTTCTAAGCTCTTATAGTACGAGGGCATTTATTTGTGAGTTCATGTTTTCTTGTGGGGCTTTCTAAGCTCTTATAGGACGAGTGCATGTGTTTGTGAGTTCATGTTTTTTTTGTGGGGCTTTCTAAGCTCTTATAGTACGAGTGCATGTGTTTGTGAGTTCAAGTTTTCTTGTGGGGGCTTTCTAAGCTCTTATAGTACGATTGCATGTGTTTGTGAGTTCATGTTTTCTTGTGGGGGCTTTCAAAGCTCTTATAGTACGAGTGCATTTGTTGTGAGCTCATGTTTTCTTGTGGGTCTTTCTAAGCTCTTATAGTACGAGTGCATGTGTTTGTGAGCTCATGTTTTCTTGTGGGGCTTTCTAAGCTCTTATAGTACGAGTTCATGTTTTTTTGAGCTCATGATTTCTTTTTTGGGGTCTTTCTAAGCTCTTATAGTACGAGTGCATTTATTTGTGATTTCATGTTTTCTTGTGAGGCTATCAAAGATCTTATAGGTAAAGGATCCCGTTACACTCCCATTGAGGCATATTGGGAATGTTGTGTTAGGCCCATATTTCTTATCCATCGGCACACCAGGGGTGATTGTGGTCAGCATCATACCGGTTGCCTTAACCTTCCCAGAGTTGCTCTGGTACCCAATTCCTGAGGCTGGGTCGACCCCGGAGCCGTTTGCGGTCTAAAAAAATCCCACCTCAACAGGGGATCTAACCATGGGCCACCGAGCTAGGAAGCCAGTGCACTAACCACAGCGCTACCGCGGCTCCAAAGCTCTTATAGAGGCGAGTGCATTCATTTGTGAGTTCATCTTTTCTTGGGGAGTCTATCTAAGCTCTTATAGGACGAGTGCATTTGTTTGTGAGTTCACGTTTTCTAGTGTGGTTGTATAAGATCTTATAGGACGAGTGCATTTATTAATGAGTTTATGTTTTCTTGTGTGGCTATTGAAAGCTCTTATAGGACGAGTGCATTTGTTTGTAAATTCACGTTTTCTTGTGTGGCTATATAAGCTCTTATAGGACGAGTGCATTTATTTGTGAGTTCATGTTTTCTTGTGTGGCTATTGAAAGCTCTTATAGGACGAGTGCATTTGTTTGTGAGTTCATGTTTTCTTGTGTGGCTATCTAAGCTCTTATAGGACGAGTGCATTTATTTGTGAGTTCATGTTTTAATTGTGGGGCTATCAAAGCTCTTATAGGACGAGTGCATTTAGTTGTGAATTCATGTTTTCTTGTGGGGCTACCAGGGCTCTCTCGTTATATCATGTTATTTACATATAACTACTTGTCTAAGTGAAATGTCTGTAACCAACAGTGAACCAATCCCACCAGCTGTTCACGAAATTACGGAAAAGGCGTGGATTGCACGTTGAAATCTAATTTGAACACCAGTTAAAAGAAAGTGCGTGTCCTGCAATCTTTTCATGTTGCATTTTCGTGAAAATTCGGAAACGGCGCGCATTTCACTGGAAAAAACAAAATTCAACACCCATTAAAAGAGAACACAGGCCGTTCAATATTTTCACGGTGCACTGACCATTGACTAGAAGTCATGATAAGTTTGACTACAAAGATCAAATTAAATGGAATAGAAAGGAATGAAGTGAATACAGGAGAATTAGGGCGGCCATCAGGGCATGCCGCAGATAGAATAAAACATAATTACTTACCCTCAAACTTCTGCGGGTTACTTGCTCGGTTTTACCTACTTGTTAAAAGTGATAATAATGAGTTTTTTCATATTGTGAGTAATAAAGATTATATTTATGATAAATAACCCATTTCAGAATGGAAGCCCAGGCTTAGCAGAGGCGTTGTATCATGAGGCTAAACTACTTGGTACGATTTATGTCATTGTGTGTTTGTTTTCTTGTTTCTCCGTTAGTCGTTTCGATTGACTTAGCAACTTATTTCTGAGTGTCTTTAATATAGTGATTCTACTACATGGTATGTTGATTTTATTATTTCATATTATTACACATAGTTCCCGGCAGTATTTGGAGAGACTGTGACGAGACATTCGATCATTGTTTTTATTTTCTTTATGTCTTTTTCCACACTCCCTTTTTATTCTTCTTCTTAGATCCTTAACCACCGACCATCAAAGCAGTCAGTGGCCATCACGCCTAGTGGCGTCTTGTAGGGCAACAACAAATTGATTCCACTTTGCTCGGTCGGTGGCCATCCCTTGCACAGTGCCCCAACTCTGGTTCACCCCCTGCATCCTAGCTCCCACAGCCCCCCCGCCAAGCTGTCCCTGGCCGGCCTCTCTCCCGCCCTCCCCCAGGGGTCCAAAGCATAGCTGTTCTTGTGATGGCATCGGGGTCTCTTCTGAGGACATGACCAACCAAGCTCCAGCGTCTGCTGCTCTGATGGTATGCATGTCCTCCTGCTCGCTACGAGCAAGCAGATCCCGGCCGGCGATGGCATTTGGCCAAAAGATTCGGTGAATTTCTCCCAGGCATGTTGTGCGAAAAGAGGACAATTTCGACACTTCCTTCTCTGCAACTCTCCAGCATTCCGCACCATAGAGAAGCTCAGACAGCACACAGCTCTGAAACAATCTCAATTTTGTGCTTGTGCTGCACCGGGAGGACCCCCAGATGCCATCCAGGCCAAAGAAGGCCGCCCTTGTCCCACCCACTCCGACGCTGATGTCCCCGTCTGCCCACCGTCTGGTGTCACCATGCCCCCCAGGCATGTGAAGGCATCTGTCTGCACCAGCCGCCGACTCCCCACCGACATGGGCCCAGGGCTGCTCACACCGAGCGCCATGACCCCAGACTTCGCCAAACTGATGTCCAAGCCCACCCGCTGGCCAAACCCACCAAGTCCATCCGTTTTCTCCCTGATGTGCCGACGTGAATGCTCCAGTAGTGCAATGTCATCTGCACACCCCAGATCCTCCAATGTAGAAAATGCAGTCCATCTTATTCCTCTTGGAACCCTTCCTTTTGCCTTCATTTAATCTGTCACTTTTTTCCAATTATCTTTTCTTTATCGGGGTTTTCATTTTCAAACCAGGATAAACAAACCTTGATGAGGAAGGAGTGGGCATTATCTCTTGTTGACCCACCACATATCTTTCTTATCACTAACCACGGGGCAGTACTTTGCGATCACTTCCTGTTGTCAAATTTTGTTTTTCTCACAAATGAGCTACCTTATCCGTCTTAAAACTTCTTGCCGGTTCTGATCATGCTTGGTGGCAAGTTATTTTAATTAATTCATACCGCCATAATGAGTGCCAACAAATAACACTATACCTTGACTGTAACTCTTATTACACAATCAATTCACAGATCATGCTTATTACGCAATCAACTCACATATTACACTAGTAAAACGGCTTTAATGGCGTGCGGGCGCGCTAAACACCCCAGCCAAGAATGACAGATTGGGCGATTAGTGTGTCAAATTCCATACACCTTACTTCCGACAATAAAAAGACACCACCCGCATTTAGGAACAGTCTAGAAGAAGCGGGTATGAGAATGGTGGAAAACGGGTATAAAACCTGAAGTATTCATAGAGTCGATCACATTTGTATCATCGCCAGAGGAGAATAAATCGAGTTCAACGTAAGTTTTTTTTTTTCTAAAAAGATCTCAGTGATCCAGAGTAACGGGTAAGAGGTATTATTTAAAAAAAAATAATCAAACTCAAGTAGCATAGTCACTGTCACACGAGAATCTCCCACTATATCGTAGTGCTAGGATTTTGTACATTAAACAAATCGCCACTTGCCTATAACTGTTTAAGACTGGGTTTAAATTAATCCAGTGTCTAGAAAAATTATGTGGCAATGAAAAAGAGTTTCTGGAAAATACTCCTAGAAGACATGCTCAATGAGAGACATACATGCAATTTTCGTGTTCCCAGACACCATCCGACTCATGATGTGTGAGAGAAGCGAGAGACTCCACGGAGACCCAGCGCCACGAAAGCAAAGTTTCACCTGTAGCTCAGCGCAAGAAAAAGAAGAAGCAGCTAAGTGGAAAAGCTGGAACCAATTTATTACACACCTTCAAATCTATTTTTTTTTTTAATGAAGAAAATTCTTACTTCTTTAAAATAATCCTTCGAAATTTTAAAACAAAAGCATAAGGCAGTCATTGTTTCCTGTTAAAGTTCTTCTTCTTCTTCGTTCGTTCGCTTGAAATATATTGTCTATCTCCATGAATAGTTCTTGCTTCCTCGTTCGTTGTTTCTCTGAAATGCAACATTGTCTATATCTGCAATTTTTGTTTCTTGTATAAACTTCACTGTGGCCTTGTCTGAGTAGGACAAGTCTGTCTTATATCTGTATATCTTTACATATCTAAGTCGAACTATATGTTCTGTTGTCTCTAGAGAGGTCAAAGGCTATTCGGCGGATGTGTCGCTTGAGTGGTGTGATTTGGCTTCGTCCTGATAGGGACTGTGTGTGTTTTGCTATGTCGGCTTGATGCCTTGAAAAAGTGATCTCAGTGGTTTTGGGGAAAGTGATAGTCGTCTAGACCTATCGTGTATGCTTTACCCCAGTGTTTATTTATCTTGCCAAGGAATGGCAGTTTCATATTCCCTCTACCAAGGTAATCAAAGATACTCTTATGAACTCTCGATCGAAGCCACCATTGTCGATAATTACGATTTGAATGTTTAAGAGAATATATTTGACTCGATGAAAAAACGACTTCGATTCCTAGCAGCACTATATTCTGTAGAATGCAGTCTATTGTTCATGACCAAATCTACAGAGCAACGAAATGTTGTATGAATGACTAACTTTAGAACAGATTCATTATCTGTATTCAAACGTGAGTGACAGTTCACGAGTGGAGCCATCTTGGAACCAAAACATGTAGGACTTTCAAGAAGAGAAAAGGGATGCCCGTATTATCGCTTGATCAGTCCAGAGATCACTGCTACACATGAGACCCATTGTTAGCGGTTCAATATTATTATATGGAAAAATATGTGCTGAACATTATGTTGAAGAATCGTTGCTAAACGAGATTAGGTTTAGAAGTCATCTGAAATATTGTTTACAAGCTGACGTGCTCAGTCAGTGACGTGAGATGATATATGTATGGGCGATACTGAGTGCTTGGCTATTGACAGTCCATTATACCATTATTCTACATGAGTGCCCATGTAACATTGCAAGACCATTTGTCCACTGTACTATGATGTATTATGGCAACCTGTGATTTGTCACTATCTGTGCTGTCGAGTGTGTACGTCCAATTAAACTTTAGAAAAGGTACACAGTCGTTGGTGTCGATGACTTCCGGTCATACATGAGTGTGAGAAGAGAACATTTGTCAACAACACGAACCCTTATCATCATTCGCACATTATACACTGGTCCATGTTCACAACATGCGTAGGTCAAGTTGTCCATACACTACAGTGGGGCATGGCAACACCGATCTTGTCAACTGATGATGATGACACTGTCTTCCGCCTAAAGTTCTGGGCTTATCAATACCTGATGCGGCAATTTGTTCTGAACTGAAGTCATTCTGCGTTGGTGTTGGTGGCTTTCTGATTGATTTGATCATCTAATTTTGCTGATGGTCTGTAACTAGGTGCATCCTGATCCTTCTTTGCAGTCGGTCCGCCTGTGGTAAATGAACATATAAATTCATTAATCACCATGTGCTTTATTTTTTAACCTAGTTGAGTGCTGCACCTGTTAAGTAACATTAATTAAATACCATATGCACCCCTGTTAGATATATGTTAATAAAAAATAATGTTAGATATATGTAAATATAACGCTCAGTTGGAGTTAATAACTTTTGGATGAGAGTAAGTTACTGTTCGCACCTGCAAGGAGCTGTTTTCTATATATGTTGCTGAATATTTTCTTCAGCTTGGTACAGTCGTCCATGAGCCTACTGACATTATTGACATGTAATAATAACAATAATAATAATAGCACCTTCAGTCATAACTGACTATGGGAATGCGCCCCTGAGGTGACAGCCCTCAGCTGCTTATTTTCCGGGTGTTCCTTTCGACGTTTTCTCGTCTCTTCTGCTTTCTGTGAGAACTTCCTTTTCGCCCAATCTGAGATGGCGCCGTAGATAGCCCGCTACTTGGTGCGATCGGCAGCTTCTTCCTCCCAGGTTGCTGGATTTATGTCCAGTGTCCTCATGTGTTTCTTGCACACATCTTTGAATCTCATCCGCGGTCGATCAAGTGTAATACAACCGAAGAAGTGAGGCGGGGATAAATACTTTGCAGAAACAGAGTATATCTCAGCTTTTTTGTAAGTTGAAATCCTTCCTCCTTCAGTGCTTCCTACTTATGAATATTATCATGCTATATATTTTACTCATCATGTGACGTATTCTTTCCAGAACGTTGTCTCCATTACAGCTGCTCTGAACGCATCACGATTCTGGGCAAGTCGACCTGCATCAGCCAAAGACAAGTTCAGACTCTCTGTGATGTCCTGGGTCCACCGTCGTCTAGGTCGACCCCTTCCCCCTTTTCCAGGGACCATGCCTTCCATCACTGTTTTTTCCAGACTATTATGTCTTTTTATATGACCGAAAAATTTCAGCTTCCTTATTGCGATGGTATTTAGGAGCCAATGTTCCTGTACGTTTAGTGAGTGCAGTACTTCTCTGTTGGTCTTTTTTTTCTGTCCAGGGTATTCTCAACATCCTTCTGTAGCATTTCATTTTGAATGATGTAATCTTTTTTGCAACTGTTTTATTGAGTGTCCAAGTCTCGCAGCCGTATGTTGCTACTGGGAATATACATGCTCTGATCAGTTGTAACTTTGTTTCTTTGCTTGTGCCTTGCCATAGGTTTTTCATCTGTATTAGTTTATGTGAAGCAATTGCAAGTCTTCTTTTAATTTCTACTGCACAGTCGCCAGAGCTGTTGATGATTGATCCTAAGTATTCGAATTCATTAACACTTTCCAGTTCTTCGTTATCAATTTCAATTTCTGGTTTGGTCTTTACTTTGTCTGTTGTCAATACTTTGGTCTTCTTGGTGTTTAGGTATAGATTCTGGGCCTCGCTGTGTTTTTTGGTTTACAGAATTAATTGTTCAAGTCCTTCTGGGTTGGTCGATAGGAGGACTGTGTCGTCAGCATATCTGATTTCCGGGATCTGGTACCAGCCGATGTTAAATGAGTCAAACTCTGTGTGTTCTTGGTCATCTCTTACGTTTCTCATGATATTCTCGGCATAAATGTTAAACAGGTAAGGGGAAAGGGTACAGCCTTGTCTTACTCCTTTCTGTACTTCAAACCATTCTGATGTTTCCCCCTCTATTCTTATGGCTGCCTGTTGTTCTTGGTACAGCAGTGCGATGAGTTGTATAAGGTGGTTTGGAAATCCCATATTTTCCATAATAGCCCATAATTGCTAATGTTGTACACAATCGAAAGCCTTGGTGTAATCAATGAAACAAGTATGTAGGTCAACGTTGAATTCTCTACACTTTTCTATGATGATCCTCATGTTGAATATATGATCTCTAGTGCCTCTACCTGGTCGAAAACCCGCCTGTACTTCATTTATTTCTGTTTCTAGCTTTTGTTGCATCCTTTTCATTATGATTTGTAATAGTATTTTGCTGGCATGGCTTATAAGAGCTATAGTTCTGTAGTTTGTGCACAGTTTCAGGTTGCCCTTTTTTTGGCAAGGGTATGTAAATTGATCTTTTCCATTCCTTGGGCCAAATTCCGCTTTTCCAGATCTTGCAGCATAATGCATGGTATATACGAGCGCTGCCTTCTCCTCCAGCCTGTATCATTTCAGCTGTTATTTCATCACAACCCGGAGATTTTCCACTTTTTAAGTGTTTGATTTCGTTCCGGACTTCCTCTATGGTAGGTTCTGGTTCACGTTCCGCTTCATTCATGACGTTGTTATCTGCCGCTTTGTTTATTTCCGTATACATTTCTTGACAGTACTCCATCCATCTGTTCAGAATATCTTTACGTTCTGTTAGAGTACCGCCTTTCTTGTCGTTTATTGCTCGAGGTGATGATTTAAAGTTGCTGTTCTTCAATGTTCTTACTTCAGAAAACATATTCTTACTCAATCTCTGTTCGCGCATTTCCTCTATTTTCCTGCAGGTGTCGTTTATGTATTGTTGTTTGTCTTGTCTGACTCGTTTTTTAATCCGCCCCGTGTATTCCTTGTACAACTCCTGATTTTCTGTATCTTTTTTGGACTTCATTTTTCTTCTCTCTACCACCAACTTCAGTGTTTCGTCTGAGATGTATTCTCTTCTCTTTATACTTCTTTTAGGAATTAACCTCTGTGCATTTGTAATATAAACATCTCTGATGTTATTGGCAAGTTCATCTGGTGTCATTTCCTCCTGTACTGCCATAAGAATGTCAAATTTGTTCTGAATATCGACACTGTACTCTTCTGGTATGGCGCTTGTGTCATAACGTATTACTTTGTCGCTTGTAACGACTTTTTTCAATTTGATCTTGAAGTTTGCAGCAAGAAGTTCATGGTCGGAGTCACAGTCTGCTCCTGGGAGCGTCTTGATGGATGAGATACAAGATCGCCACCTTTGTTGTATTAAGATGTAATCTATTTGGTTCTTGCTTTTTCCGTCCGGTGACGTCCATGTATATAGTCTTCTAGGGTGTTGCATGAAAAGAGTATTTGTGATGACTAGGTTGTTTTCTAGGCAGAATGTTGTCAAGCGTTCTCCTCTCTCATTTCTCTGACCCAATCCATGACTTCCTTTCACTCTTTTTTCATGTTCTAATCTTTCGTTTCCAACTTTGGCATTAAAATCTCCCATTATTATCTTGCTTATTTGCTTTCTCTAATGCGTGTTGCAGTTCATTGTAAAAATCTTCAATTTCCTGTTCTTCAGCAGCTGCTGTTGGCGAATATGTTTGTATAATTGTGATGTTCTTTCTTTTTCCTTTCAGTCTGATTGTGACAATGCGGTCATTTATGGGATTATATCCTAATAGGGAGGCAGCTGTCCTTTTAGACAGGTAGAAGCCGACGCCACTCTGACCTCCTCTCTCTTTGCCTGAGTATATGAATGTTTCTCCTGATGGAATCGAAAAGTGTCCCTGGCCCGACCATCTGTGCTCTGAGATGCCCACGATATCGATGTTTAGTCTTTCCATCTCGTTCTTCACTATGTAATGTTTTCCTTGGTATAAGCTTCTGACGTTCCATGTTCCTATTTTGATTATTTTTCTAAGACCGATGACATGGTTTTCCGTGGTAACACAGTCAGGCTTTTGGCCGTCATCACGATTACCTGTACTGACGCTGCCAACGATCTCTTCCCCAGTTAAATATGATCTGCCTGGCCTGGGGGCCTCACCCCCAGATCTTTGCATAGTATTCAGATTAGCCATTATGGATTTCTTGGCATTGTACATCCAGTAGTTTGCCATTGCTTTCTGGATGGTTCTGGCCGCTTACCATTACAGTCCATGTTGCGCCCTCAGCCCGATACCAGGCCTTTCCAACTCCTGCCCTAGAAGCCGTTGTCAAAAATTTATTGATCATCCGCCCGTTCGGCCAGCAGTTGTGTGTACTGTTTAAGGGGGACCTCCCTTTTTCAATTTGCTCATGTAGTTCTGCTGGCCAGTCAAAGCCGTTGCCCGGGGGGTGGCGCTGCCGTACACAAGCAGACTCGAGGAGCCATACATGTGCTGAACTGGAGTGGGGGAACCAAATAGGATCCAGGCCATCCTCAAAAAGAGGAAGTGACTGACTCTCACCGTGAGGTACTATCCCTTACACACTCCAGTCCTACCCCCCATATATTTTACTACCAAGAGTAATTCTAGAGTAAAGGTACTCTACCTGTGTAAACTCCCCTTTACCATAAAACCTCTGGCCACAGTTCGTGGACAACTACTACTACAGATTAGGGAGCTCATGCTACAGAGACAGTGAAAAAAAAAAAAAAAAAAAAAACTATTTCCTCAAGCATATCGTAATTGATGACTTATGAGCTTATGTCTGGGGCTGGTAACCTCACTATGTAAAACTAATTACTACAGAAACCACTGTCGCAACGGCATGCTAATGATGTGTACAGGCTTATTCAAGGAGACCAGCTGAGTTGGTGGCTACCCGCTCCATAGGGAGTTAACATGAAGATGATGATAATGGTGATACAAATATTGTTGACAACAGCCATTTTGATTGTAAACATATCAGTAATGATGTCTGCAGTTGTACAGATATTGATAATGAAGATGATGATAAGGATGATGATGATGAAATTTTGTCTTTTGATCTAGACCCCTACCATGCTGACCTGCTGGAACTTGAGAAAGAGCTGCATACACCCAAACCCAGATTTGAACCTCAGCCTCCCGTAGATTACTTCCAGAACTTTAGTCACTTGTGTAGTCTAGAAAAAAGGCACCATCCAGCGGTAATTCATCTCTCTCTTCCACTACTACTACTACTACTATTACTATTATTATTGCTTATACTACTCCTACTAATAATACTACTCCTACTACTAATACTATTATTAATATTACTACTACTGCTGTTTCTACTACTACTGTTGCTGCGGTTCTTGAGTGATAATTCACCGGCGATGAAAATTTTTGAAATGTTGAGGGTAAACGGAGCATCGTACTTTTTACGCAATAAAAAGAATTTTGCCACCCCCTTACGAGACGTCACAAATCTCTTCCTCTCCCTTTTCCCCTTCATATTTTTAACATTCTGTTTGTATCCGTTATCATGTTTTTTTAATAAGTGTCCGAATGACAGAGTGGTTAGAGCGCTGGTCTCTTGCGGCTAAGGTACCGGGTTCGATTCACGGTATCATCGTGCTCCAGTCGTACCAGCTGTGAATGGGTACCTGACTTTGCCATTCAGTTAGGGAAGGAAAAGGCACCGAGGAAGGGAACTGGTCACCCCACCTCTCGATGCTGGACCTAGTATAGTGAAGTCTCTAACACTTCACTCCCTTACGGCAGTATCTGCTATGTGACTACCTTTACCTTTTTTTCATCATCATCATCATCATCATCATCATCATCATCATCATCATCATCATGTTCCTTTGCGATCTGTAGGGCAGTGATGATAAAGATATACGACCTGTTTTCATGTCTCTTTTTGAATACTTTCAACGATTTAACGTGTAGTTCTCGAAATTGTCTTGTTAAGATGATTGTCAATAAATTTTTTTTTTTTTTTTGGTGGGGGCAGAGAGAGACAACAATAATATTCATCATCATCAGGCATATCAATATCTTAGATCGGCTGGAATGGATCTCAGGCGTGTTCTGTTGTTACTCTTGATATTGTGATGGACTCTTTCTTGTCCATCTCTTGATGTTACATTTCCACTAATAGCGCTGTCTTCCTCTTGCACGTTTGCTTTAACTCCGCCTTCTACTCGTATTATGGTCTTTAGTAAGGTACTGTGTCTTTTTACAAGGCCAACATATTTTTTACTGATACCCCCATGGAGAAATACGGAGAGTTCAAAACAAGCTAAACAATTGACCGGAGGATACCTGGAAGCACCGAAAAGAGAAATGGTATACACGGATGGCACAGAATATTATCAGAACACCTGCAAATATCGAACACGAAGACAACCAGAAATCGATTATCAGTTTAAATACCCAGATATGGTTGATCAAGAGATCATTTTAGAAGCCTATCGGAATACACAGTCTCCTAAGGAAAAACGTAGCCCCACGAGGAACACTGTAAACCTAGTTATACATGATCAACCCAGGTTGCAAAGATGTAGAGTAAGCAACCTTCGCAAAATTCCATACACTTCGAATCGATGTAGATCACAGAACGATCGAGCTGTTTCATTCCCTACACAGGACCATATAAATTACATTGCTACAAATCGACGTCACTTCAATCCACAGAAGAGAGACTCTTACCACCAACATCACCCAACCAGACGAATAATCCCTTTGATGTCCTGCCACACAACCGGATGGATAAATTGCCGTAGTGAAAGAGAGAGCGCACAAGTACATTGCCGTAGTGAAAGAGAGAGAGAGCGCACAAGTACATTGCCATGGAGAAAGAGATAGCGCACAAGTACATTGCCGTAGTGAAAGAGAGAGCGCACAAGTACATTGCCGTGGAGAAAGAGATAGCGCACAAGTACATTGCCGTAGTGAAAAAGAGAGCGCATATCTTGGCGGACTGAGAGAGAGAGAGAGAGATTTGGGGCGCTGAGACAGTGTTAGATTAAGAACCGCATTGGCTTTATATCAAGTATTCCTGTCCTGTGCCATCAGCTCAAGGTCTTTTCATAATTTCTTCATCCTCTTCTTGCCTGTCATCAGTTCTCTTCTCTGTGTATTCCTTGGTCTTCTTCTGCCTCTCTTACCCTGGGGGTTCCAGACCAAGGACTGCCTGGTAAAGCTATAAGCAAGTTTGCTCAGTGTATATCCTATCCATCTTCAGCGTCTTCTTCTCATGTCTCGTTCTTCTGGCAATTGCCTGGTTCGTATCATCAGTTGCACATTAGTGATCTTGTCATACCACTACAATCCTTCTATTTTAGACAAGCAGCCATTGATGAGAGCGTCCGTGGTTTCAGCGCAGGCTTCTCGCGACAAAGGTAGCGGGCTGGAGACATGGTGGCGTCACGCTACAATCTACCCAGCTGTAAGTGGATGGATACCTGACTCTGCTCTGAAAGTTAAAGGCAGCCAGGAGGGGAGCTGGTTATAGCACTACTCTGAGATCATCCAGGTCTGTATTATTTTGGCTTTTCAATGCCGCAATTACTGACTGTGCATCAGTAAAGAAAGCAACTGATCTCTCTGCCCTTTCTTCTGTCAATATAAGCTCTGCTGCAGTTTTCAGGGCCTCTGCCTCTGCTCTGAGGTTGCTGGAGAATCGTCCTGTCGCCACTGACAGCCTTTTTTCTGCACCAGTGCTTAAGGTCAGTGTGGCGAGAGGTTTTATTTGGCTGTAGGATCAGTATAGTACTGAAAATTACAGAAATAGAATTTCTGCAGAAAATGGTGAAGTCCCAGTGTCGGAGAGAACTACTGGTATCACAAATTAGTTACGGCTGTGAATGTTCTGATCTCCAAACAATAGTAGAGAGGAGACCGACATAAAGTGCCACCTCCGCTGTGTAACTAACTGTGATATTAATAAACAAGGAAACAGATTTTACTTAACACTGATAAAATTGACAAGTCGTTCAAATACAATTTCCTTATTTTTATTTAGTATATACACTATCTACTCTTGTGCTGAAGGGTGAATGTTGAAAAATGGAATGTACTGGAATTGTAAGTTTACATGTGATTTACAAATATTTATTTTATATATATATAAAAATATTTTACACCAAGTTTTCCAATTATAGGAACAAAAAATTTATATCAGCGGTGCTGTTAATTAATTATAGTACATGGATCAGCTGTGCTGTTAATTAAGGATATAACACTTCTCAGCTATGCTATTAATTTTGTCTCTTGCTATGTTAATTCACGTTTTCTTCATTGACAGTTCTATGCTCACAATGCCGACAGAAATGGTACTAATGTGTACTCATCTCTCTTAAGTCTGTTCTTCTTTGTTTGGTTCACACCACCGGCAGAGTATCGTTCCTTTAGCCCACCCAAGACTGAGGGGGACTAAAGATGTAGAGTCTGGTCAACCTCTATGCTCCTGCGGAGTTCCAGGCAGCGGGATTGAATCGAACATACGACCTCAGGTTTTTAGGACACAATTAAACCTGTAACAAAGCAAAAATAGGGGCTAATTTCTGTCCTCAAGCCCACCTATTTCTAGTGTGAGTGAAATGAGCGTGTCTCCGATGTATGCATGTGAAATGAATGACAACATGGCTCAGTATGATTTAGCAATAGCGAGACAAGACAGGTGTCTACTTGCAAAACATTCTTTCTGATAAACTAATACATGGATACCTTCAATAATATAGATTCAATACATGAATACATTTAATACATGAATACATCCCATAATATAAATCAATACATGAATAAATCCAATAATATGTACACCTAGGTGTGATACAACAATGTCCTTCCCCCTATACTATACCACGCCCTCTCTGACAAGTGGTAACATATATCCTAACAATATTGTTATGTTCTTATGATAGGAGTATATGCGACGAGGACTGTTTGGTGATATATCAGGTTGGAGTTATAGGAGACAATAGATTGGAGTTAGATGCGACAATAGATTGAGTCCTGACAAGGACTGTTTTGGTTATATTGGAGTTGGTCTTATCTGAGACAATAGATTGAGTTATAGAAGACAATAGATTGAGTTATAGGAGACAATAGATTGAGTCCTAACAAGGACTGTTTTGGTTATATTTGCAGTTGGTTTTATCTGAGACAATAGACTGAAGTTATAGACTGACAATAGATTGAAGTATAGGAGACAATAGGTTGAAGTATGAGTCCTATTAGTCTTCGTCTATTCAATCATAATAGGAAATACAATCATTATACTTAATTTCCCCAAGATACAATCAGTAACCTGATAGGTAGTATAAATGACACACAACAAATACCAACGGTTATCGTGAATATATTTACCCTCCTAAGATTTTAAACTGGCCAGGTTTTGACGCGACTTAGCGAAGTAGGTTGCAGGTCGATGCCCTCAGGTAAGTTGTAAATCAAAGTGACAGCTTCTTCCTCTTCAGCTCCGGCGTCAAGTTCGGGATTGCGTGGTTAGCATAAAATCCGCTTGATTATATAGTCAGGTAACTACTTGAGGAAAGCTTTCGGTTGGTTCCTGGCGGAGCAAAATGATTGGTTTCCTCCGGTTTTGTACCTGGTCTCATACAGCCTAATTTTATTCAGTTTTCATCGGCCATCTTGCGTGAACAAGATGGCCGTTAATTTATTCTGTCTCAGAGACTGGTGAACGTTGATAGTTGATTGGTTGAAGCAAATCTGTATCTCGACATAGTGATTAACAAAGTAGTGGGTTACACTTCGTTTCACGACATAGCCCCCTCCTTTCCTAGCTGTGACTTGTCATAGCTGACGTGTAAACCCCTGCTGTGGTTAATCCTTTTGCGTCTGTCCTTCCAGAGTACTAGGGTGTCGACTTAAAAAATCAGCTCCTACATTGTCTCTTCCCGGAATGTAATTCACGGTAAAGGAATAAGGCGCCAGAAGCAGACTCCACCTTAATAATCTCGAATTTAGCTTTTTAGATGCAGCCAAGAATGTTAAAGGTTGGTGATCGCTTTGGACAATGAAGTGTGTCCCATACAGATAAGGTGAAAATTTGTTGATGGACCAAATTAGAGCTAAACATTCCTTCTCTATGGTCGAGTAGTTCAACTCAGCTGCATTCAGCTTCCTACTGGCGTAGGCGACTGGTAAAAGTTCCTCCGGCTGGGCTTTTGATTTCTGCAAGAGAGTTGCACCAATACCTATACTGCTAGCGTCCGTTCTTAATACAAATTCCTGTGTGATATCGGGTAGTGTAAGGATGGGTTTGCTGGTGAGTTTTGCTTTTAGCTCTGTGTAAGCTTTTTCACAATCAGCATTCCATTGGATTTTGTCAGGCTGTCCTTTCTTCGTTAAGTTAGTTAATGGTGCACACAGAGAGTTAAAATGGGGTATGTACTTCTGATAGAACCCACATAATGACACGAATGATCTCACATCTTTCTTCGTTTGAGGTCTGGGTGCCTTCTTTAACTTCTCTATATTCTTTGGGTCAGGCGACATATGACCTGTAGAAATAGTGTGACCTAAGAATTCCAACTCCTTACAACCGATATAGCACTTGGTTGGACGTGCAGTCAATCCAGTTTCTCTCAGTCTGTCAAACAACATAGAGAGCGCTACTATATGCTCTTCAAATGTGTTTGTAGCAACAAGAATGTCATCCATAAAGTTAGTGATATGGGGATTTTGTAGAGGTTCCAATAATTTCCTCATCATTCTTGAAAAGATACTGGGAGCATTTTTCAGCCCAAAGGGTAGTACATTAAACTCGTAGTGTCCGTCCGATGTACTAAATGCCAGCATTTTCCTAACTTCTGGTTTCACTGGTATTTGGTAGTATCCCTTGCTTAGATCTACCTTCGATAAATACCTAGCCTTACTCAGTGTAGAGAACAGCTGGTTGGTGTCAGGTAATGGGTCCACCTGAGATTCTGTGATCGCATTAAGCTTCCGGTAGTCAATACATAACCTGTGTTCACCACTCGGTTTTCTCAATAGCACCACACTTGAGCTAAAGGAAGAGTCTGACTTCGAGATAATTTTCTCCTTCAACAGATAATCGACTTCCTCCCTTAGTGCTTGGGCTTTCGCATAGGGTATAGGGTATGTTCTCATGCATACTGGGGGTAGGGTCGGTAACCTTCATGTCGTACTCTAACAGATTCGTACGACCTGGCTTATCTGTGAGCACATCAGCATGGGTTTCCAACACTTTCTGAACCCTCTTCTTCTGCTCTGGAGTTAAATGTTCACTAATATTTACTTGAACATAATCCTCTGTAGTTGTGAGTGGATACTCCATAGAGTGAAGTGGTTCACCGTGCATTTCTGTTGCAATGGCTAGGGTCATAATATGTGCAACTTCTGATGATTCCTTGTCATAGTATTTTTTAAGAAGATTGACATGATATACCTTCTCCTTTCCTTTCTTGTCAATCTTATAATTGGTCCTGGAAAGTTTTTCCAGTATGACATAGGGTCCCTGCCATCCAATCTGCAATTTATTATTGCTGCTCGGCAACAGTAATAACACCTTTTCACCCACCTCCAGTTCCCTATCCTTTGCTTTTTTGTTGTAGTAAGCAGCATGCTTCCTCCTGGCCTGTCTTAAGTTATCATTGGCCAGTTTCCAACCTGCTTTCAAGCGAGATGTCAACTCGTTGACGTACTGGTATGCGGAAGTCACTGTTTCCTCTGCCTTTTCATCAGTCCATGTCCGCAGCAATGCTTCCAGTGGACCTTTGATTGGTCTTCCAAACAACAATGTAGCTGGAGCCAATCCAGTTGAGTTGTGGGGTACTTCCCTATATGCAAATAGTGCAGCGGGTAAGTAGGTATCCCAAGTATCAGGTTTTTCACTCGCCAGCTTTCTAAGGATTGAAATTAGTGTACCATTGAACCGCTCTACTTGACCGTTCCCTTGGGCATGGTAGGGACTACAATGATAGTGCCTGGCTTGAAATATCCTGAATACTTCTTGTGTTAGCTTTCCCTTAAACTGAGACCCATTGTCAGTCAATATCTGATGCGGGAAACCTAATCGGGTAAATATTGTCAACAGGGCCTCTGCCACGTGCTTTGAATCTATAGCTGACATGGCCACTGCTTCTCCCCACATAGAGCAAGTATCAACCAAGGTTAAGATGTAAGCATTTCTCTTCTTGGTCTTAGTGAGGGGTCCAACAATATCTACTGCAACACGTTCAAAAGGGGTTCCCATAATAGGCATTTCTCCCAGTGTTGCTGGTGCAGTCCTATGCTTAGGAGCTACTCTTTGGCATTCTGGACAGGATCTTACATATCTTTTTATGTCCTCTGTAATTCCTGGCCAAAAGTAGTGACAGGCTATCCTTTGTCCAGTGGCCCCTATTCCCATATGTCCACTGAAGGGTATAGCATGTCCTAGCGTCATAACCTTCTCCCTGTAAGATTTTGGCACTACAAGCTGTCCATGCCCTTTAGGTCCTGTTCCCGCTTTTCTGTATAGTAGGCCATTCTTCATATACAAGTCTCCTTTCTCTGGAGGGTTATGTGCTTTAGGCAATTTGCCAAAACAAGGCTTCAGTGTGCTATCTGCTGCCTGAGCCTTTTTCATCTCTTCTGGATGAGTATTGATAGGATTCTCCTCCATTTTCCTGGAGCTTTCCCTGGTCTGGACTGTTGCCATAACTACAGGTTTTATAGGTTCTCCCAGGAAAACATACCTACACCCCAAAATCAAAGGGTAAATAGGGTCGTCCATCACTGCTGCTTTGATTTCTCCTTCCACATAGCGAGATCTTATGTTGATTCGAGCTATGGGTAGTGTCATGGTTCTTGCTCCCTTGATCGGTCCTCTGATTTCCACTGTTTCTGTGGTTATCTGGTCAGGACTCACTAGAGAAGAGCACACAACTGAATCAAAGTCCAATCCTGTGTCATATAAACACAGTACTTGAGTGCCATTCACGGTCACTTCCTCACAGACAGGGGGATGATAGAAGTCCTTCTGACTTACTGCCAGTTCATTCCTTCCCTGAGTCCCTGTTGTAAGACATGCAGCATGATGAGGAGGATTCTTCCTTCTGCAGTCCGCAGTATTGTGGTTACTCATTAGACAAGTTTTACACCACTTTCCTTCCTTCCGGTAAGGTGTCTTATCCGATCTTAGAGGGTTTTTGTCCTTTTGGTCAAATCTTTGTTTGTTCCTTGTGGTATGGTCCTTTTGTTCATATTTGGTATAGTTTTGTGATGATTTGAAGTTTTCACCCTGCTTCTTCTTATTTCCTAATAGTTCTGCCTGAGCTGCTTGATATCTCTCAGCAACAGTTACAATATCTTCCAATCTCTCTGCTCCTTGTTCCATGATAAACTTCCTCATTTCTTGAGGCATGGACTCTTTCACTTGCTCCATCATTATCATTTCTTTCAGATCCTGACACTTCCCTAAACTACTCCATTTTTCCAAATAGGTTTCCAATCTAGCAGAGAATTGGTGATAGTTTTCTCCTGGAAGAAGTTTAGCTGTTCGGAATTTCTTTCTATATGATTCTGAGTTCTTTTCATATCTCACAAGCAGTGCCTGCTTCAGGATTTCATAATCTTCCTGGTCATCTCTTGAGAGCTTCAAATACACATCGTAGGCAATATCTCTCAATCCCTGAGATAGTTTAAGACTCCATTTTTCTTTCACTAAGCCATAGGTAATGGCTATTCTTTCGTATCTATCCAGGTACGACTCAATGGCATCTTCTTTCTCAACAAATGGGTCCAGATGAAAATTCATGGCCCCACTTGAGGTGCTCTGGCTGGAGCTACTCTCAGAGTGAGGTGAGCTACCACCATTTATTGCCAGTATCTGCCTGAATTTCAAGCTCTTTTAATCTCAACTGATGGTCTCTCTCTGCTTGTAATTTCCTTTCCTCAGCTTCTAACCTTTTAGTTTCTCTTTCAGCTTCCAGTCTTTTGTCTTCTCTCTGAGCTTCCAGTCTTTTGTCTTCTCTCTCAGCTTCCAGTCTTTTGTCTTCTCTCTCAGCTTCCAGTCTTTTGGCTTCTCTCTCAGCTTCCGCTTGCAACCGCCTTTCTTCAGCCTCTAATTTCTTTGCTTCTCTATCAGCCTCTAATTTCCTTGCTTCAGTCTCTAATTGCAACTTTCTTTCTTCCCTATCCATATGTTTGTCCACTTCTGTTGTGACATACTGAGTGAGAGCATCACCTGTCAAATGTAATTCCTTTCCCATCTGCATGATCTCAGTCCTGAACTTCCCTAGATCCGCCATGGCGTAACTTAACCATGATGCGTTACTTAGATAGGGTATGTAAATTTACTATAACCCAATTATTGTAATTAAACTTAATTAATTTAAATGAACAAAAAATTTCCGTGCAACTTTGTGAGCATCAACTATTTACTGAGTACTAAATGGTACTCCTCCTAAGAAAACAATAAAAAATCCTATTATAGATTTTTTTTCAAAAATTGGTTTCTTATGTTATCTATGGGTGGCTCAAGTTAGAGTGTAGATGGATGAATAGACTAAGTATGGCTCAAGATATACAGAAATATCCCAGGAACGAGCCCCCAGTGTGGCGAGAGGTTTTATTTGGCTGTAGGATCAGTATAGTACTGAAAATTACAGAAATAGAATTTCTGCAGAAAATGGTGAAGTCCCAGTGTCGGAGAGAACTACTGGTATCACAAATTAGTTACGGCTGTGAATGTTCTGATCTCGAAACAATAGTAGAGAGGAGACCGACATAAAGTGCCACCTCCGCTGTGTAACTAACTGTGATATTAATAAACAAGGAAACAGATTTTACTTAACACTGATAAAATTGACAAGTCGTTCAAATACAATTTCCTTATTTTTATTTAGTATATACACTATCTACTCTTGTGCTGAAGGGTGAATGTTGAAAAATGGAATGTACTGGAATTGTAAGTTTACACGTGATTTACAAATATTTATTTTATATATATATATATATATATAAATATTTTACACCAAGTTTTCCAATTATAGGAACAAAAAATTTATATCAGCGGTGCTGTTAATTAATTATAGTACATGGATCAGCTGTGCTGTTAATTAAGGATATAACACTTCTCAGCTATGCTATTAATTTTGTCTCTTGCTATGTTAATTCACGTTTTCTTCATTGACAGTTCTATGCTCACAATGCCGACAGAAATGGTACTAATGTGTACTCATCTCTCTTAAGTCTGTTCTTCTTTGTTTGGTTCACACCACGGCAGAGTATCGTTCCTTTAGCCCACCCAAGACTGAGGGGGACCAAAGATGTAGAGTCTGGTCAACCTCTATGCTCCTGCGGAGTTCCAGGCAGCGGGATTGACTCGAACATACGACCTCAGGTTTTTAGGACACAATTAAACCTGTAACAAAGCAAAAATAGGGGCTAATTTCTGTCCTCAAGCCCACCTATTTCTAGTGTGAGTGAAATGAGCGTGTCTCCGATGTATGCATGTGGAATGAATGACAACATGGCTCAGTATGATTTAGCAATAGCGAGACAAGACAGGTGTCTACTTGCAAAACATTCTTTCTGATAAACTAATACATGGATACCTTCAATAATATAGATTCAATACATGAATACATTTAATACATGAATACATCCCATAATATAAATCAATACATGAATAAATCCAATAATATGTACACCTAGGTGTGATACAACAATGTCCTTCCCCCCTATACTATACCACGCCCTCTCTGACAAGTGGTAACATATATCCTAACAATATTGTTATGTTCTTATGATAGGAGTATATGCGACGAGGACTGTTTGGTGATATATCAGGTTGGAGTTATAGGAGACAATAGATTGGAGTTAGATGCGACAATAGATTGAGTCCTGACAAGGACTGTTTTGGTTATATTGGAGTTGGTCTTATCTGAGACAATAGATTGAGTTATAGAAGACAATAGATTGAGTTATAGGAGACAATAGATTGAGTCCTAACAAGGACTGTTTTGGTTATATTTGCAGTTGGTTTTATCTGAGACAATAGACTGAAGTTATAGACTGACAATAGATTGAAGTATAGGAGACAATAGGTTGAAGTATGAGTCCTATTAGTCTTCGTCTATTCAATCATAATAGGAAATACAATCATTATACTTAATTTCCCCAAGATACAATCAGTAACCTGATAGGTAGTATAAATGACACACAACAAATACCAACGGTTATCGTGAATATATTTACCCTCCTAAGATTTTAAACTGGCCAGGTTTTGACGCGACTTAGCGAAGTAGGTTGCAGGTCGATGCCCTCAGGTAAGTTGTAAATCAAAGTGACAGCTTCTTCCTCTTCAGCTCTGGCGTCAAGTTCGGGATTGCGTGGTTAGCATAAAATCCACTTGATTATATAGTCAGGTAACTACTTGAGGAAAGCTTTCGGTTGGTTCCTGGCGGAGCAAAATGATTGGTTTCCTCCGGTTTTGTACCTGGTCTCATACAGCCTAATTTTATTCAGTTTTCATCGGCCATCTTGCGTGAACAAGATGGCCGTTAATTTATTCTGTCTCAGAGACTGGTGAACGTTGATCGTTGATTGGTTGAAGCAAATCTGTATCTCGACATAGTGATTAACAAAGTAGTGGGTTACACTTCGTTTCACGACAGTCAGAAAGACACCCCCACCTCCATTTTCTGTTGCATTTGTTTCTGATCCATCTGTGTATGCATGGGTCCAGGTGTTCCTTGGATAATGTTTCTCTATGTATTTTGTAAACGACTGTGACTGACGAAGGAATCCAAATACATCATTCAACTTTTGATAAGCTTTCTGGCGTTTTGACAAGGTAGAGAGCAAGCTATTAATAAGGACAAGAAATGTTCGGCTTTTAAAATGCTGAGAAGGCGTTTGAGATTCATCAATTGTGCTGGAACCACTGAAATCATCATACTCTCGATTTCGTTTGTGTTTTCTTCGAGTTTGTTCTTGATAATGTTCACACTCAGTCACATCCTTGGACTTTTGCTCTATGTCTGCAAAAGTAAACCGCATAGCTTGAATATACCCCCGCAGGGATTCATAGAGTGCACAAGCTGTGTTCAAATCTTGGTCAGAAGATTGCAAAGAAGCACTGGTCATTTGAAAACGATGTAATACTTGATGCCACAGTATGATCATTATTCCAGTTTCTAACTTCATCATGGTTGAGAGTAGACAACGAGCCTGTTGACGACACTCTGCCTTCTGATCATTGTTATCTGAAATATCATCCAAGACATGTTTTATTGCAGAAAAGCTGTGTAAAAGTGCTTTTGTTGCATCTGCCCAAGCGGACCACCTGGTATCTGACAGTCTTTTCACAAAGGGCAAATGGGACTTATTATGAGTACCACTAGCACATAATGCAGTAGAAAGGAGACCCCACCGGTAGGTAGAAGCAGAAAAGAAGGTGTACAGACTTTCAACAAATCCAAAGAAAATGACTGCTTCTGTCCGCAAACAGTTCAGATAAAAGTAATAAAGAGTCACACTAAGTCACCCTGTTATGCTCTTTCTCTCACAATTTCGTGACATCAAATGAAAAGGCGCTAAAGATGGCATACATCACAAGATCATTGGCTTAACGCTCGTATTAGAAGATGACCAAAAAATTATGTACATATTTATTGGCGCGGGGCCCTAAAAGCGCGGGGCTCGTAGCATATGCTACTTTTGCTACTACTTTAATCCGGCTCTGATTATGTAAATATTTGACAAGGATCAGTGCATAGTGATGGAGGGGACCAACTCCCCACCCAGCCCTCTCCACCCAGCCCTCCACACCCAGCGGTGAAAACAAATAAAGGATTTCTTGCCAGGGTACAGTTTTGTTGGTTTTGTGGGCCCTAAACAGGACCGTGGTGCAGTGCGTAATCTTAGTTTAAAGCAAACAGGTGATTGGCCTGTTGTGCCTTTGCATGGTGGAGGGGCTGCCTCCTTACGGCCTCCATGCAGGCCGCCTTCCTCCTTTTTCAGCCGGGCTTAGGACCGGCCTTGGCGGAGTTCGCATCAGTCTAGCCAGCTGTAAAAGAGTACCTGACTCTGATCTTCAGTTAGAGAAGGCAACGGCAGCGAGGAAGGGAACAGGCCACCCCACCTCATAAAGCTGGGACCCAGTACATCGAAGTCTATAACACTTCACTCCCCTACGGCAGAATATGCTACGTGACTACCCTTATTGTTAACCCTTAATTGAGTTAAAATAAATGTACCTGTTTGTAATTGTGGCTGGGGAGGGGGGAGGGCTGATGAAGGGTAAAACCCGTACGCACGGTTCGTGTCAATTAAGAATGAACGCACTTTTTGTTTTTAACTTGCCCTCCCTTTTTCAGTCAAGAAAAAAGTCAGTCAAGAAAAAGTACGGTGCTCGGTTTTGGTTGTATATTGCCACAAATATAATTTCCCGGTGAATAATCACACAAGAACCGTTGCTGCTACTAAAACTACGATTACTACTAATACTACAATTACTGTTAATGTTAATATTGATATTATTGCACCTGCTGTTATATTTGCTATTGCTACTACTACTGTTGCTGCTGCTCCTGCTGCTATTACTACTACTGCTAATGCTACTCCTGCTTGTGACATGATGGATTTAGGGCGACCACTTCTTGATCTCTCTTTCACTGCGACAGTAATCAGTTACATTTGTTGTACTGACTAATTGCGTGCTTTTCTCTGCTATGTAGCATATATTTTGTACTTTCATTCTTGCACTCCTCATAGTAATAATTCGTCTTGTCTGTTTACCTGCCCATCCCTGCTGAGACAGGTGATGCAATATTTAAAGGCAGTCATGTTGTTAAATTCTCGTGTACCAAACCTTGGCCGCGACAGATTAACGCTAAGATCGCTCCAGCGTATTTGTTTAAGCGCTGATAAGGCAAGGGTACGTCTGTTGCCAAGGTAGTAAAGAGTCGGGTTTTGCGTCCTCAAGCAAGAAATAACAAGATTACTCGTCTGTGAGACACCTTATGGACAGACATAAATGACATAATCGTTTCCTGTCCGACTATCACGAAGACATTACTTTATACGAAAGTAATAAGTTGTTAAATCTGACACACATTGCCGTATGAGTTTACAGATGTGTTGGTGAGTTTGCTGCCAGGAAATCGGATGTTTTATTACCATATATATGAGAGGTGATCTCTGCATCATGCACCGCATTTTTCCATGCCGGAAATAATTTTAAATTTCCCAACACTACATGAATGTTTGAAAACGATTGGCGTTCTGATTAGCCTCGTAACAAATAAATGCGAGGGGGCAGACTTGCAATATAATCTGAAAATTTTTGCAAGTCTAGTTCACTGTGAGAAATCGCTTGCCAAGTCGACACAACCAGACCTTTCCAGAAGTTATAATTCAGAATTCCATTTATTAGGCCGGACTTTTATTGGAGTATTTTGGAAGGGCTTACACAGCCCAAGAAAACTCTGACATTTTAACAAGGAACCGGAATCTGAGGAAACTGAAACACACGGAGTTATAGAGGGAATCTAGTTGCTAAATTAACGACCCACAAGAACACGTGTAAGAGGCAAAGTCAAGTGCCTTTATTCATCTGAGCAAAACGTCTGTGAGCCAGGATTGGCGTAAGTTGGGCATTTTACATTTTATAGTTTTTCATTACTAGCGTGTGAACTAATATGTATATATTACCACGTGAATATTAATATGTGAAAATCGCTAGCGGATGTCCAAGTCATTTGAGGCTGGCAACTTCAGCGTTTAGAGTGATGACTTCATGAACAACCGCTGCAAGGGCTAGTGACTGCTTTATCGCTAGTTTCTTAAAGAGAACTAAAAGCATAAGTAGTTCCATATGGAGCAGGGTGGAAAAGATGAAAGAACTGATGTGCATTCTAAGTATAATATTTACCTTTTTAAATCAGTGTAACTGTAAATGTAAACATATTCACTTTAAAATTAATGAAAGTTTCAAACTGTTCAACAAGTGTAGATATAAATGAAAACATATTCAATTTACATTGTGAACACTTTTCAATCAGTGGAGAAGTAAATGTAAACATATTCTATCTGCACTATTAACCTTTTCATTTAAATGAAAAATGAATATAAAGCAATTCAATTTATATGTAAAGAAAGTTTTCTCCCGAGGGATTAAGTTTAATTCTCATCGAGGGTAAATTCTGAGATAGATTGGATGGTCGAATAGAGAGAAGGGGACAAATAATTATGTGTCGGGAAACGCAATACTCAGGAGAGCGTTTCGTTTCTGTTCTTTTACCATAGTTGGTGGTTATACCAGTTGAGGGCACTATCTCTGAAACAAGAAGGGAACAGTCGTCTGAGCTTTAAGACGAGGGACCAACTTCGTAGACACTCCCTGACAATTCTTGGAACGTGCTGCGCCCTAACAACCTTGACCAGCGACGAGCGTGATCAGTCTACCGACAACCAAACCATCAGCGGGAGCAGAACTTACCATTGGCAGATAAAAAAAAAGGTAAAGGAACCCGTTACACGCCCATTGAGGCATATTGGGAATATGGTGTTAGGCCCATATTATCTTGACCGTCGGCACACGAGGGGTGATGTGGTCGGCATCACGCCGGCCGCCTTAACCTTCCCAGAGTATCTCTGGTACCCATTTGGGGCTGGGTCGACCCAGGAGCCGTTTGTGGCCTAAAAATTTTCCGCCTCATCTGGGGATCGAACCATAGACCACTGCGCTAGGAAGCCAGTGCACTAACCACTATGCTACCGCGGCTATTGGCAGATAAGTTAAACGTTAAAACTGCCACGGGAACTCCTTTATAAACTTTCATCCCATCAAAACAGTGATAACAACTGTCTGTTAAATCATTATTCAAATTTTCTAAAACCTTGTTAAACCTAAATGATTATTAAATTTGTTATTTCTAATTATACAAATTTAACTTCGATTTAATCATTTTAAATGTACTGCATGTTTGTCTCAGTCAATTTACTAAATAAACTCTAAACAAAGCTATACCTTAATAACAATTCCACTGAGTAAATCAGGATGGGGGCTTGACAAGCTGAAATTAACAATTGCTTAATTCTTCATAAAAGGCGGCGGACCGATATAAAGTTAACAATTGCCCTGCCAATGCAGCATTATTCTTGACCTGAAATATCCTATGAACACCTCCCTTAAGATAAAAGCATCATTATCCTTCTATCTACATCTCTACCAAGAGAAATCTTGTGCGAAGGTAGACACCTTTGAAGGCCCATAGTAGATAACTCTTGAGTTTTGGCCACTGTTGGACTACTACTGCAAAGCAGGGGAGGCAATCCGTGACACTGCTCGTGCTGCTGCCAAAACTACTACTACTACTACTATTACTACTTTTACTACTGTACTATTACTGATAGTAATGATATTGCTATTTCTACATCTGCTGTTGTATTTGCTGCTACTGTGACTAGTAATGCTTCTACTACAAATACTAATGCTACCATTAATGCTACTACTTCTGCTACTACTACTGCAACTGTTATTTCTACTACGATTACGTCTACTACCACCACACCACTACTAACATTAATGAAACGATTCCTGCTACTCCTACTAGTGCTGCAAAGATATATATATATATATATATATATATATATATATATATATATATATATATATATATATATATATATATATATATATATATATATATATATATATATATATATAAAATGAACACATCTAAATTACAGCATAAGCGAAGAAATATATTGAAAAACAAAAGAATACGTTTTTCTGGTCACCTAGTGAGGATGAATTCCAATCAACGGTCAGTGTCAGCAATGGCACTATACAATTTGAGTAAACCCAACTATTCTGTATCCATCGTGTATGATTTCCTTCTCTGCAGGAACCACACAGCCCTCACTCTGTCTGCAGGTACAGAGAAGCAGTACTGCCCTACTACAGGTTTAAAGAAGAAATTCTTTCTGTGTCACCATTCGCCTCGGTGATTTATGACGTAATTTCTGACAGAGAAGGTGACCACATGAAGGACGTCGTTAAGAACAAGGTAAGGTAGATGGGTGGAAGTGGACAAGTTGAAATAGCTCTTGTGTAGTTTTTCTTAAAGATATTAATGTTACTGTCTAATTTTATTGCTGTTGATTTTCGTTGGTCCTTTCATCAATCACAGAAGCCACAAGCAACGATGCTGGGAGCTAGAGGGTAAGTGGGGGAATGAATGAAGATCATTTTTGTCAGGTAAAACAAAACGGTGCTACACGTCCTGCTGTGGACTTTTTGTTAGTGTCAGAGATAGTTTTCCTAGTTAATTTATTATCGAAAAATAAACGTTGATGTAATGATGACTGTGGTGAAGTGGGATGTTATAAATATTTATAGGGGACTTAGTGTACTGACTGAGATCAGCTGTGAAGGTATCTATATCTATTAAGAGTAGTGTATTATAGATAACCTTAATTGCTACCACATATCTATATATCTCAGTCAGAATTATTCTGGAATAATGTGATGACTACGTTATGTGTCTAGGGTATGTGTATGATGAAGTGTAAGTCACAACAACAGACAGATAAACAATTTAATTTAATCCACTACTCTTGACAACACTGTGACACTCACATACATATAACACTCTATGAGAATATCTTAAGGAGTCACTGATAACTTTTCAAATAACAATATGTATTCATGGTTATCATAAAGGTATATGTGTCCTGATTCAAATACAAAGGAACCAGGAATCACAATCAATTTTAATTACAAGTATATGTACAGACCTTATCAATATGAATATTGTAGTGACATATATTATTAAAATATCCTATGTGTGTCAGTTGTGTAGTGGTAATATGAGGAAATACTGGTTTTGTTTTGTTCAAGCTCTGTTGGTATTTGTCATCATGACTTCAATAGTTTGTCTTTTGGGACTAGTATTGGAGATGTTTTCAGTTCCTGATATTAAGACAATTAAATTCCCCTCTGAATGTTATTTTTTACAAAGTCATTTCAAGATGAGGGGACATAATGTTGAGCTCAGCTGGCCAAATCAGCTTATCTTGCGTGATGGCGGCAGGGAAGGACTCCTCTGCTCGAATTCTCCTCTGGGCTCTGGAGACACCTCACTGATAGCTAAATGGACCAAGGAGTATGCTGTCCGACTCTGGATTCAGCAAAGCTCTGACCAGGTGCTGCCAATACCATCAAGACCACGGTCCCTGAAAACAAGAAGGATGTACCTTCTACTTCATAACTAATTGATACTCTAGTTCTACACTGAGCACAATACAACACAAACATTGAGTTCAGAGCGTTAGGCCAACTGTCAGCTTCATCTGAAATACTTTATACCAGTATTTACCTCCTTAATGGTTACCACGCCTCTGCACTTCCAGCATTATTTCTGTCTAATCAATCATCCAGGTGTCAGTGTACTATTTGGCCATTCCATGCCGTTTTACTTCCCTCCGACACCCTCTGTTCAGGCTGGAGCATTATAGGCTTTATCTCCTGTTTGCCACTGAACTACACATATATATTTCTTCTTCTTCTTCCGTCCTTAGCCAAAGACCGACCAAGCAGTCAGAGGCCATCACGCCTTGTGGCGTCTTAAGGGCAACAGCAGATTGATTTTCTCTGTTGTAGTTTCCCATCACGCCTAGCGGAGTCTTTAGGGCAACAACAAATAGATCCATCTGCCGTTGTTTCCGTAATCGGACACATATATATATACAGGCATAAATTAACAATTTACATTCAATTTTCATTAAAAGATACTGAATGGTTCAAGCTTACCACAATTTCATGGAAATAAACACAGATACGTTGATTAGCAATGAATTCTGGCACAATTACTGGCACAAATTCCCATCTGCTTATGTTCCAGGCTTTTATTTAACACAAATATGAGCTGGCTTCAACGCACTGTTGCTTTATCAAGATTATTTGCACTAGTGGTCTCGAACTAACGCTCCTAAGTGAGTATATCAGCGAGTCTAGCCAATGAGGCCACGTTTCGACAAGTGTTTGAAAAAATGTTACCTTTTCACGTCTCCCCTAACAACGAAAGATAGTATTTATAGCCCGACCAATCGTGGTTAGTCTTTCATTTGTTGCGCTCCAATCAATTTGGAGTTTACATGGTAGGCTATTTCTGTAACGTAAGGTTTTTTCAAACACGTTATAAAAAAATTTTATGAGCAGGAATGATTCCATGCTGTCAGGCATCCCCACTATTTTATTTTGGGTATAATTTATTAATTCCTGGACTATTTGCGTAACGTTTTACATATTCTTTGTCAGCAAGCCCTAAGGAACCCAAATATCCAAATTTAAAAGAGCTACGTGGCTGCGTTCAAAATATGTATTTTCTACCTCCTGTTTCGAAGATGTGCTGTCTGGGTACTGTTATGTTTTCAACCGTAAACCCATCTATTGTTATCTTTTCTAATAAGAGTTTTTCAGGATTTATAAACCTAACTCTGGGATGGGTAATGTATTTTATCACTGTCCGTCTGAAAAAAAGTTAGTGCATGTAGTCTTACACGCGTGATGGCAGCATTTGTGTATCGCGCGACGCGTGTTGCATGCGTTCCTGATTTTCAGCCCTCCCTCTCTCTTTATCCTTTAGTCCATCTGTTCGTTCGTTCCGCCGTGTATAAAATGGAATGAATGAAATATTAAAATTAGGTCATTGTTCAGCTTGGTATCTCTCAATGTTTTTCCAAGAAATACAGCACACGTTTCATTGAAGAAAGCGGGTATAATACAGTAAGCTTTTACTATCAACGTGAAAGCGTTACAATTTGCAGACGAAGCAGAAAACAAGGGGGATTTCGAGTACTGTCATTGTGACAGCACTGTTCTTTACCATTCTTCTTCCTTTATTTATTATATGTATTTATTAGGCCTTATATTTACCTAATAATTTATATATGTGGATTAGAATATTCCACGACACCTCCCCTCTTAAAACAGACATTATATGTCAGTCCTTTATTCTATATTCACATAGAGAAATTTATTATTATTTCTGGGGTTTACGGTGATTCTCATCACACGGATGGCGGCTTAAAAAATCAGCTCCCAAATTGGTTTTTCCAGATATATACTCAATGCTAAAATTATATGGAGCCAGAAGTAAAGACCATCGGAGTAACCTAGAGTTCTCATGCTTAGCCTGTGCTAGAAACGATAAAGGTTTGTGGTCTGTTTGCAACTTAAATGCCTTCCCATACAGATAAATATTGAATTTCTTTATTGCCCATATTACTGCAAGACATTCCTTTTCGCTAGTTGAGTAATTGATTTCAGCTTTATTCAACTTTCTGCTAGCATATGCCACTGGGCTTAATTCCCCATCCAATGCATCTGATTTCTGTAGTAGAGTTGCTCCTAGCCCAATATTACTGGCATCCGTCCTTACAATGAATTCTTGACTTAAGTCAGGTAATTTCAAAATGGGTTTACTTGTGAGCTTTTCCTTCAATTCTTGGTAAGTCATTTCACATTGTGGTGTCCATGTAATGCGATCTGGATGTCCTTTACGTGTCAATTCAGTTAACGGTGCACATATGGAATTAAAGTCCTTGATATACTTCTGGTAGAAACCACATAATGAGACAAAGGATCTCACGTCCTTCTTGGTTTGTGGTCTCGGGGCTTTCTGTAGTTTCTCTAAATTCTTTGGGTCAGGGGTCATGTTTCCCTGATAAACTGTGTGTCCCAAAAATTCCAATTCTTTACATCCAACGCAACATTTGGTTGGTCGGGCTGTTAAATTTGCCTCCCTAAGTCGATCAAACAGCATGTTCAGAGAGTCAATGTGTTCCTCAAATGTTTCTGTTGCTATAAGGATATCATCCATAAAATTTGTTATACAGGGATTATTCAGAGGATCCAATAATTTTCTCATCATTCTAGAGAAGACACTAGGCGCATTCTTCAATCCAAATGGCAATCTATTAAACTCATAGTGTCCTTCTGAGGTACTAAAAGCTAGGTATGGTCTAACCTCAGGCTTTACTGGAATCTGATAATATCCTTTACTCAGATCCACTTTTGAGAAATATTTAGCTTTATTTAGTCTGGCAAACAGCTGATTTGTATCCGGCAATGGATCCACCTGTCCTTCTGTAATAGCATTCAGTCTCCTGTAATCTATACAGAGTCTATGTTCTCCAGAGGGCTTCCTTAAGAGTACAACACCGTAACTATACGAAGACTCACTGTGCGAAATAATTCCTTCCTTCAATAGATAGTCTATCTCTTCCTTCAAAGCTTTCTCCTTAGCAAACGGAATCGAATATGGTTTCATACAGACAGGTGTGGAGTCTATTAGTTTCATATCATATTCCAATAGGTTTGTATGCCCTGGTCGGTCTGTTAACACCTCTGCATGATTATTTAGAACCTGTTGCACTCTCTCTTTCTGAGTTTTCGTTAAATGTGTACTGATTTTCACCTGTGCTGCTGTCTCACAGGGGTGTAATGGATATTCAAATGATGAAAGTGGTTCCTTTTTCATCTCCATGGCGATGGACAAGGTCAACAAGTGTGTCTCTTCCTGATGTTCTCTTTCCAAATATTTCTTCAGGAGATTCACATGATAGATTTTTTCTTTCCCCTTCTTATCTATCTTATAATTTGTTCTAGACACCTTCTCTAGAACTGTATATGGACCCTGCCATCCAATTTGTAACTTATTCTGACTCCCAGGCAAAAGAAGCAGTACTTTCTCTCCCACAGCCAAATTTCTGTCCTTCGCCTTCCTGTTATAATAGGCAGCATGTTTCTTCCTGGCTTGTTTCAAATTTTCATTGGCAAGTTTCCAGCCAGTTTTTTTAACCGAGTGGTCAGCTCATTCACATATTGGTATGAAGATGTAATGTTTTCCTCTGCCTTTTCATCAGTCCACGTTCTTAACATAGCTACATATGGACCTTTAATTGTGTGGACCTATTTGTCCATGCACCGGTATGGTCTCTTCCACTCGAAGCTTTATAGTGATGATTTTTCCTCCCAGAATTATCATTCACAAAACGACCGCTACCAATTTTTCTTTTGGGGCTTTCTACCCACTTAAAATTCTTGATGAGAGATTTCCTCTCTACATCCTCTTCCTCCAGTTTGTTTAAGTCCGATTGAGGGATTGTCGGCTTATCCTGGGGTAAGACATCTTTTGCACTCTCCGCATAGTGGCCATTGTAAAACAGTTAAGTGAAGCTTGTCCGTGAAAAGGGGCTTCCCATTCCATTTGGTCCACTTTATCAAATCTATTTTTCTTTTTATTATCAGGCCTAATTTTGCCCCGTGGCGTGTCCAGGTCCTGATCCATGTTCCCACTTGTGGGTGTTCCCTCATGTGCTATGCTACACCTTTCTACAAAATTCTCAATGTCCCATCTTGCTTTGGGCCAATAATAATTGTGAGCCACCTTTTGAATGATGGTACCTATTTTCTCATGGTCCCCATCTGGTTTCACATGTAGGCTCCTTATTAAGTCTGTCCTATATCTCTTTGGAAGAACCAGCTGTCCGTGACCTTTGGATCTAGCTCCAGTCTTCCTATACATCAACTTGTTTTTCATGTAAAAATCTCCCTTGCCTGGAGTTGTATGACAAGTTGACAATTTTCTGAAACAAGGCTTGAGTGTTTTATCCCCAGCCTGTGCCTTCCTCATCTCTTCTGGAGTGGTATCTAACATAATATCCTCCTCCTGTCTTGAGGTCGACCTGACCTGAAGGGTTGCCATATACACAGGTTTCCTTCTGCAACGGTCAGTGTCATGATTGTCCATCTGACAATTCTTACACCACCTTTTTCCTTGGTTGAAAGATTTTCTTTCATTATATTTCCTTTCATCGAATTGTGGGAATTTATTTTTATTGTCATACCGTGGCCTATCAAATTGGTGCTTACCTTTATTTTGATCCCTAGGATCAAATTATTAAAGTTCTGTGGTGCCCTAAAGTTATCCACTTGTTTCTTTTTATTACCTGTTACCTCTGCTTGAGCTGCTTGATACCTTTCAGCAACATTTAGCAACTCACCCAGCCTCTCTGCACCTTGTTCCATGAGAAACTTTCTCAGGTCTGGAGCCATGGACTCTCTTAATTGCTCTATAAGGACCATTTCCTTAAGATCTTGGGTTTTCCCCAGAGAAGTCCATTTCTCCAAGTATGTCTCTATTCGTGCAGAGAACTGGTGATAGGTTTCACCTGACAGTAGTTTAGCATTCCTAAATTTTTTCCTATAAAATTCTGCATTCTTTTCATACCTTAACAAAAGAGCCTGCTTTAGCATGTCATAATTTTCCTGATCACCTCTGCTCATTTTTGCAAAAACTTCATAAGCTGCCCCACGAAGTCCCTGAGATAACTTTAAGCTCCACCTTTCTCTCTCTAACCCATACGTGGTAGCTAATAGTTCATACCTATTTTTATAGCTCTCAATATCATCGTCTTTCTCAACAAAATGATCTAAATGAAAATTCATAGCTGAGGTTGAGGCTCCTTGAGTAACCGTAGCATCAGAGGCAAAGGGACTGGCACCATTTTCAGGAGCATGGCCTTGAAACTCAAACTCCCTTAGTCGTAACTCATGTTCCCTTTGTAATCTTTTCTCCTCCTTTTCTGCTTCCCTTTCTGCAGCTAATTTCTCTCTCTCTTCTGCCTTTCTCGGCTTGCAGCAGCTAATCTTTTGTCTTCTCTTTCTGCTTCCAATTTCTTAGCCTCAGCCTCAATCTGCAACCTCTTAGTCTCATTCTCAGCTTGCAACCTCTTAGTCTCAGCCTCTAACTTTCTTTCGGCCTCTTTTTCTAATCTTCTTTCTTCGCGTTCAATAAATTTGTCACATTCCGTAGTGACATAGGCAACCATAACTTGCCCATCTAATCCTAACTCTTTTGCAGTCTGAACAGCAGCAGATCGAAACTTGGCCAGGTCCGCCATTGTCTATCAGGTAAATTTCTACAATGTCTAACCAACAATTTAATCTCTAAATATATCTAATGGACAACACAGGCACCGTGAGCTCAACCTTATTTAATTCCACCCAAGGATACCTTTTAATTCTTATATTCCCTGAAGTGAATTACCCCCAATATTTTTAATAGGGAAAGATTCAAAATCCCAAGAGCGAGACCCCAATATATGTGGTGAAGTGGGATGTTATAAATATTTATAGGGGACTTAGTGTACTGACTGAGATCAGCTGTGAAGGTATCTATATCTATTAAGAGTAGTGTATTATAGATAACCTTACTTGCTACCACATATCTATATATCTCAGTCAGAATTATTCTGGAATAGTGTGATGACTACGTTATGTGTCTAGGGTATGTGTATGATGAAGTGTAAGTCACAACAACAGACAGATAAACAATTTAATTTAATCCACTACTCTTGACAACACTGTGACACTCACATACATATAACACTCTATGAGAATATCTTAAGGAGTCACTGATAACTTTTCAAATAACAATATGTATTCATGGTTATCATAAAGGTATATGTGTCCTGATTCAAATACAAAGGAACCAGGAATCACAATCAATTTTAATTACAAGTATATGTACAGACTTTATCAATATGAATATTGTAGTGACATATATTATTAAAAATATCCTATGTGTGTCAGTTGTGTAGTGGTAATATGAGGTAATACTGGTTTTGTTTTGTTCAAGCTCTGTTGGTATTTGTCATCATGACTTCAATAGTTTGTCTTTTGGGACTAGTATTGGAGATGTTCTCAGTTCCTGATATTAAGACAATTAAATTCCCCTCTGAATGTTATTTTTACAAAGTCATTTCAAGATGAGGGGACATAATGTTGAGCTCAGCTGGCCAAATCAGCTTATCTTGCGTGATGGCGGCAGGGAAGGACTCCTCTGCTCGAATTCTCCTCTGGGCTCTGGAGACACCTCACTGATAGCTAAATGGACCAAGGAGTATGCTGTCCGACTCTGGATTCAGCAAAGCTCTGACCAGGTGCTGCTCAGTACCATCAAGACCACGGTCCCTGAAAACAAGAAGGATGTACCTTCTACTTCATAACTAATTGATACTCTAGTTCTACACTGAGCACAATACAACACAAACATTGAGTTCAGAGCGTTAGGCCAACTGTCAGCTTCATCTGAAATACTTTATACCAGTATTTACCTCCTTAATGGTTACCACGCCTCTGCACTTCCAGCATTATTTCTGTCTAATCAATCATCCAGGTGTCAGTGTACTATTTGGCCATTCCATGCCGTTTTACTTCCCTCCGACACCCTCTGTTCAGGCTGGAGCATTATAGGCTTTATCTCCTGTTTGCCACTGAACTACACATATATATACAGGCATAAATTAACAATTTACATTCAATTTTCATTAAAAGATACTGAATGGTTCAAGCTTACCACAATTTCATGGAAATAAACACAGATACGTTGATTAGCAATGAATTCTGGCACAATTACTGGCACAAATTCCCATCTGCTTATGTTCCAGGCTTTTATTTAACACAAATATGAGCTGGCTTCACGCACTGTTGCTTTATCAAGATTATTTGCACTAGTGGTCTCGAACTAACGCTCCTAAGTGAGTATATCAGCGAGTCTAGCCAATGAGGCCACGTTTCGACAAGTGTTTGAAAAAAATGTTACCTTTTCACGTCTCCCCTAACAACGAAAGATAGTATTTATAGCCCGACCAATCGTGGTTAGTCTTTCATTTGTTGCGCTCCAATCAATTTGGAGTTTACATGGTAGGCTAATTCTGTAACGTAAGATTTTTTTCAAACACGATATAAAAAAAATTTTATGAGCAGAAATGATTCCATGCTGTCAGGCATCCCCACTATTTTATTTTGGGTATAATTTATTAATTCCTGGACTATTTGCGTAACGTTTTACATATTCTTTGTCAGCAAGCCCTAAGGAACCCAAATATCCAAATTTAAAAGAGCTACGTGGCTGCGTTCAAAATATGTATTTTCTACCTCCTGTTTCGAAGATGTGCTGTCTGGGTACTGTTATGTTTTCAACCGTAAACCCATCTATTGTTATCTTTCCTAATAAGAGTTTTTCAGGATTTATAAACCTAACTCTGGGATGGGTAATGTATTTTATCACTGTCCGTCTGAAAAAAAGTTAGTGCATGTAGTCTTACACGCGTGATGGCAGCATTTGTGTATCGCGCGACGCGTGTTGCATGCGTTCCTGATTTTCCGCCCTCCCTCTCTCTTTATCCGTTAGTCCATCTGTTCGTTCGTTTTGGTAACGCAGTGTGGAAAAAGACATGAATGGAATTTAAAATTTAGGTCAACTTGCATATTTCAAGGTTTTTCTTAGAAAGGCAGCACATTTTATTGTGTGTTTGGGAAACGCGTGTATGTTGCAGAAGGCCTTTAATATCAACGTGAAAGCGTTACAATTTGCAGACGAAGCAGAAAACAAGGGGATTTCGAGTACAGTCATTGTGACAGCACTGTTCTTTACCATTCTTCTTCCTTTATTTATTATATGTATTTATTAGGCTTTATATTTACTTAATAATTTATATATGTGGATTAGAATATTCCACGACACCTCCCCTCTTAAAACAGACATTATATGTCAGTCCTTTATTCTATATTCACATAGAGAAATTTATTATTATTTCTGGGGTTTACGGTGATTCTCATCACACGGATGGCGGCTTAAAAAATCCGCTCCCAAATTGGTTTTTCCAGATATATACTCAATGCTAAAATTATATGGAGCCAGAAGTAAAGACCATCGGAGTAACCTAGAGTTCTCATGCTTAGCCTGTGCTAGAAACGATAAAGGTTTGTGGTCTGTTTGCAACTTAAATGCCTTCCCATACAGATAAATATTGAATTTCTTTATTGCCCATATTACTGCAAGACATTCTTTTTCGCTAGTTGAGTAATTGATTTCAGCTTTATTCAACTTTCTGCTAGCATATGCCACTGGGCTTAATTCCCCATCCAATGCATCTGATTTCTGTAGTAGAGTTGCTCCTAGCCCAATATTACTGCATCCGTCCTTACAATGAATTCTTGACTTAAGTCAGGTAATTTCAAAATGGGTTTACTTGTGAGCTTTTCCTTCAATTCTTGGTAAGTCATTTCACATTGTGGTGTCCATGTAATGCGATCTGGATGTCCTTTACGTGTCAATTCAGTTAACGGTGCACATATGGAATTAAAGTTTTTGATATACTTCTGGTAGAAACCACATAATGAGACAAAGGATCTCACGTCCTTCTTGGTTTGTGGTCTCGGGGCTTTCTGTAGTTTCTCTAAATTCTTTGGGTCAGGGGTCATGTTTCCCTGATAAACTGTGTGTCCCAAAAATTCCAATTCTTTACATCCAACGCAACATTTGGTTGGTCGGGCTGTTAAATTTGCCTCCCTAAGTCGATCAAACAGCATGTTCAGAGAGTCAATGTGTTCCTCAAATGTTTCTGTTGCTATAAGGATATCATCCATAAAATTTGTTATACAGGGATTATTCAGAGGATCCAATAATTTTCTCATCATTCTAGAGAAGACACTAGGCGCATTCTTCAATCCAAATGGCAATCTATTAAACTCATAGTGTCCTTCTGAGGTACTAAAAGCTAGGTATGGTCTAACCTCAGGCTTTACTGGAATCTGATAGTATCCTTTACTCAGATCCACTTTTGAGAAATATTTAGCTTTATTTAGTCTGGCAAACAGCTGATTTGTATCCGGCAATGGATCCACCTGTCCTTCTGTAATAGCATTCAGTCTCCTGTAATCTATACAGAGTCTATGTTCTCCAGAGGGCTTCCTTAAGAGTACAACACCGGAACTATACGAAGACTCACTGTGCGAAATAATTCCTTCCTTCAATAGATAGTCTATCTCTTCCTTCAAAGCTTTCTCCTTAGCAAACGGAATCGAATATGGTTTCATACAGACAGGTGTGGAGTCTATTAGTTTCATATCATATTCCAATAGGTTTGTATGTCCTGGTCGGTCTGTTAACACCTCTGCATGATTATTTAGAACCTGTTGCACTCTCTCTTTCTGAGTTTTCGTTAAATGTGTACTGATTTTCACCTGTGCTGCTGTCTCACAGGGGTGTAATGGATATTCAAATGATGAAAGTGGTGCCTTTTTCATCTCCATGGCGATGGACAAGGTCAACAAGTGTGTCTCTTCCTGATGTTCTCTTTCCAAATATTTCTTCAGGAGATTCACATGATAGATTTTTTCTTTCCCCTTCTTATCTATCTTATAATTTGTTCTAGACACCTTCTCTAGAACTGTATATGGACCCTGCCATCCAATTTGTAACTTATTCTGACTCCCAGGCAAAAGAAGCAGTACTTTCTCTCCCACAGCCAAATTTCTGTCCTTCGCCTTCCTGTTATAATAGGCAGCATGTTTCTTCCTGGCTTGTTTCAAATTTTCATTGGCAAGTTTCCAGCCAGTTTTTAACCGAGTGGTCAGCTCATTCACATATTGGTATGAAGATGTAATGTTTTCCTCTGCCTTTTCATCAGTCCACGTTCTTAACATAGCTACATATGGACCTTTAATTGTGTGGACCTATTTGTCCATGCACCGGTATGGTCTCTTCCACTCGAAGCTTTATAGTGATGATTTTTCCTCCCAGAATTATCATTCACAAAACGACCGCTACCAATTTTTCTTTTGGGGCTTTCTACCCACTTAAAATTCTTGATGAGAGATTTCCTCTCTACATCCTCTTCCTCCAGTTTGTTTAAGTCCGATTGAGGGATTGTCGGCTTATCCTGGGGTAAGACATCTTTTTGTACTCTCCGCATAGTGGCCATTGTAAAACAGTTAAGTGAAGCTTGTCCGTGAAAAGGGGCTTCCCATTCCATTTGGTCCACTTTATCAAATCTATTTTTCTTTTTATTATCAGGCCTAATTTTGCCTCGTGGCGTGTCCAGGTCCTGATCCATGTTCCCACTTGTGGGTGTTCCCTCATGTGCTATGCTACACCTTTCTACAAAATTCTCAATGTCCCATCTTGCTTTGGGCCAATAATAATTGTGAGCCACCTTTTGAATGATGGTACCTATTTTCTCATGGTCCCCATCTGGTTTCACATGTAGGCTCCTTATTAAGTCTGTCCTATATCTCTTTGGAAGAACCAGCTGTCCGTGACCTTTGGATCTAGCTCCAGTCTTCCTATACATCAACTTGTTTTTCATGTAAAAATCTCCCTTGCTTGGAGTTGTATGACAAGTTGACAATTTTTTGAAACAAGGCTTGAGTGTTTTATCCCCAGCCTGTGCCTTCCTCATCTCTTCTGGAGTGGTATCTAACATAATATCCTCCTCCTGTCTTGAGGTCGACCTGACCTGAAGGGTTGCCATATACACAGGTTTCCTTCTGCAACGGTCAGTGTCATGATTGTCCATCTGACAATTCTTACACCACCTTTTTCCTTGGTTGAAAGATTTTCTTTCATTATATTTCCTTTCATCGAATTGTGGGAATTTATTTTTATTGTCATACCGTGGCCTATCAAATTGGTGCTTACCTTTATTTTGATCCCTAGGATCAAATTGATTAAAGTTCTGTGGTGCCCTAAAGTTATCCACTTGTTTCTTTTTATTACCTGTTACCTCTGCTTGAGCTGCTTGATACCTTTCAGCAACATTTAGCAACTCACCCAGCCTCTCTGCACCTTGTTCCATGAGAAACTTTCTCAGGTCTGGAGCCATGGACTCTCTTAATTGCTCTATAAGGACCATTTCCTTAAGATCTTGGGTTTTCCCCAGAGAAGTCCATTTCTCCAAGTATGTCTCTATTCGTGCAGAGAACTGGTGATAGGTTTCACCTGACAGTAGTTTAGCATTCCTAAATTTTTTCCTATAAAATTCTGCATTCTTTTCATACCTTAACAAAAGAGCCTGCTTTAGCATGTCATAATTTTCCTGATCACCTCTGCTCATTTTTGCAAAAACTTCATAAGCTGCCCCACGAAGTCCCTGAGATAACTTTAAGCTCCACCTTTCTCTCTCTAACCCATACGTGGTAGCTAATAGTTCATACCTATTTAGGTAGCTCTCTATATCATCGTCTTTCTCAACAAAATGATCTAAATGAAAATTCATAGCTGAGGTTGAGGCTCCTTGAGTAACCGTAGCATCAGAGGCAAAGGGACTGGCACCATTTTCAGGAGCATGGCCTTGAAACTCAAACTCCCTTAGTCGTAACTCATGTTCCCTTTGTAATCTTTTCTCCTCCTTTTCTGCTTCCCTTTCTGCAGCTAATCTCTTGTCTTCCCTTTCGGCAGTCAATCTTCTTTCTTCTGCTTCCAATTTCTTAGCCTCAGCCTCAATCTGCAACCTCTTAGTCTCAGCCTCAGCTTGCAACCTCTTAGTCTCAACCTCTAACTTTCTTTCGGCCTCTTTTTCTAATCTTCTTTCTTCGCGTTCAATAAATTTGTCACATTCCGTAGTGACATAGGCAACCATAACTTGCCCATCTAATCCTAACTCTTTTGCAGTCTGTACAGCAGCAGATCGAAACTTGGCCAGGTCCGCCATTGTCTATCAGGTAAATTTCTACAATGTCTAACCAACAATTTAATCTCTAAATATATCTAATGGACAACACAGGCACCGTGAGCTCAACCTTATTTAATTCCACCCAAGGATACCTTTTAATTCTTATATTCCCTGAAGTGAATTACCCCCAATATTTTTAATAGGGAAAGATTCAAAATCCCAAGAGCGAGACCCCAATATATGTGGTGAAGTGGGATGTTATAAATATTTATAGGGGACTTAGTGTACTGACTGAGATCAGCTGTGAAGGTATCTATATCTATTAAGAGTAGTGTATTATAGATAACCTTAATTGCTACCACATATCTATATATCTCAGTCAGAATTATTCTGGAATAATGTGATGACTACGTTATGTGTCTAGGGTATGTGTATGATGAAGTGTAAGTCACAACAACAGACAGATAAACAATTTAATTTAATCCACTACTCTTGACAACACTGTGACACTCACATACATATAACACTCTATGAGGATATCTTAAGGAGTCACTGATAACTTTTCAAATAACAATATGTATTCATGGTTATCATAAAGGTATATGTGTCCTGATTCAAATACAAAGGAACCAGGAATCACAATCAATTTTAATTACAAGTATATGTACAGACCTTATCAATATGAATATTGTAGTGACATATATTATTAAAATATCCTATGTGTGTCAGTTGTGTAGTGGTAATATGAGGAAATACTGGTTTTGTTTTGTTCAAGCTCTGTTGGTATTTGTCATCATGACTTCAATAGTTTGTCTTTTGGGACTAGTATTGGAGATGTTTTCAGTTCCTGATATTAAGACAATTAAATTCCCCTCTGAATGTTATTTTTACAAAGTCACTTCAAGATGAGGGGACATAATGTTGAGCTCAGCTGGCCAAATCAGCTTATCTTGCGTGATGGCGGCAGGGAAGGACTCCTCTGCTCGAATTCTCCTCTGGGCTCTGGAGACACCTCACTGATAGCTAAATGGACCAAGGAGTATGCTGTCCGACTCTGGATTCAGCAAAGCTCTGACCAGGTGCTGCTCAATACCATCAAGACCACGGTCCCTGTAAACAAGAAGGATGTACCTTCTACTTCATAACTAATTGATACTCTAGTTCTACACTGAGCACAATACAACACAAACATTGAGTTCAGAGCGTTAGGCCAACTGTCAGCTTCATCTGAAATACTTTATACCAGTATTTACCTCCTTAATGGTTACCACGCCTCTGCACTTCCAGCATTATTTCTGTCTAATCAATCATCCAGGTGTCAGTGTACTATTTGGCCATTCCATGCCGTTTTACTTCCCTCCGACACCCTCTGTTCAGGCTGGAGCATTATAGGCTTTATCTCCTGTTTGCCACTGAACTACACATATATATACAGGCATAAATTAACAATTTACATTCAATTTTCATTAAAAGATACTGAATGGTTCAAGCTTACCACAATTTCATGGAAATAAACACAGATACGTTGATTAGCAATGAATTCTGGCACAATTACTGGCACAAATTCCCATCTGCTTATGTTCCAGGCTTTTATTTAACACAAATATGAGCTGGCTTCAACGCACTGTTGCTTTATCAAGATTATTTGCACTAGTGGTCTCGAACTAACGCTCCTAAGTGAGTATATCAGCGAGTCTAGCCAATGAGGCCACGTTTCGACAAGTGTTTGAAAAAATGTTACCTTTTCACGTCTCCCCTAACAACGAAAGATAGTATTTATAGCCCGACCAATCGTGGTTAGTCTTTCATTTGTTGCGCTCCAATCAATTTGGAGTTTACATGGTAGGCTAATTCTGTAACGTACGATTTTTTTCAAACACGTTATAAAAAAAATTTTATGAGCAGGAATGATTCCATGCTGTCAGGCATCCCCACTATTTTATTTTGGGTATAATTTATTAATTCCTGGACTATTTGCGTAACGTTTTACATATTCTTTGTCAGCAAGCCCTAAGGAACCCAAATATCCAAATTTAAAAGAGCTACGTGGCTGCGTTCAAAATATGTATTTTCTACCTCCTGTTTCGAAGATGTGCTGTCTGGGTACTGTTATGTTTTCAACCGTAAACCCATCTATTGTTATCTTTTCTAATAAGAGTTTTTCAGGATTTATAAACCTAACTCTGGGATGGGTAATGTATTTTATCACTGTCCGTCTGAAAAAAAGTTAGTGCATGTAGTCTTACACGCGTGATGGCAGCATTTGTGTATCGCGCGACGCGTGTTGCATGCGTTCCTGATTTTCAGCCCTCCCTCTCTCTTTATCCTTTAGTCCATCTGTTCGTTCGTTCCGCCGTGTATAAAATGGAATGAATGAAATATTAAAATTAGGTCATTGTTCAGCTTGGTATCTCTCAATGTTTTTCCAAGAAATACAGCACACGTTTCATTGAAGAAAGCGGGTATAATACAGTAAGCTTTTACTATCAACGTGAAAGCGTTACAATTTGCAGACGAAGCAGAAAACAAGGGGGATTTCGAGTACTGTCATTGTGACAGCACTGTTCTTTACCATTCTTCTTCCTTTATTTATTATATGTATTTATTAGGCCTTATATTTACCTAATAATTTATATATGTGGATTAGAATATTCCACGACAATGACATTTCATCTAATATGCCGTCAGCAGCACCTGCTGGTGTTGTTGTTTAACTAGGGCTGTTGAGCTTGTTGTTCTTTCGTACCCATGCCAGGTAGAACAATCCTCAGTATTATCTACATCGTAGATCTACGCTTTTACTGTGGCTTTTCTGCCATGTCGAAACTTGCTGAGTCCTGAGATCCAATTTCTTTCTCGGGTATTCTACCAGGGCTTGGAAAACATTTAAACGAAACTCATTTCTGGTTGCAAGCTAGAAAGGGTAAGAAGAAGGTGGCATAATATGTGTAAATCCGTTATCCAGCGAGGATCTCCAAATAATAGGGGCTAAAACGTTGTGCTCTTGTACAGGGCAGTCTCAAAGAATCGTCACGTCTTGCACGGAGCCACCTCTCAGCTCGCATCGCCTGTCTTTTATCCATTGTGAGATTCTTCTGTGTGAAGCCAACCAGGTAAAAGTCGGAGATGTGTTTGCAGCTAAGTAAATCTTCCAAGCTTATTGTGAAATGTTGCTTTCTCAATGTGTTTCACCACAGAGATAAATTGTAATGTTTGTTCACTCTGATGTAGTTACTCGATCTTTGACCGTTGGCAAGGCAATACGAAGGTTGTCTATTTCCAGGACGTACCACGGGTAGATGCTTCAGTGTCTTGGTTAATTGCCTAACCCTGGAGTTCCCGCATGTGCAACGAGACTTTCTTTATATCCAAGCAGTATTTGCTATTGATAGCATTTCAGCTCACATATACAGTCAGTGCTTTGATCATACGAAAATGTCCCCTTATTTAAAGAAGCCTTGTGATACCTCTACACAAAGAAGTGTTCATGTTTTGGCTAAGAATTATAATCCAATCTCACTACTGTACCTTCTCGAAGCCTATAGCACCCAGTTGTCAACTTTGTTGTGATCCCTCAGGTGCTATCATCTCTTACATGGGAATAACGTTAGGTTTCGTCCACTGAACTCATATCAATCGGTACTAACTAAACTTTTTGAAATTAATCACTTGAACATCATTTCTTCTTCTTCTTTGATCCTTAGCCGCCGACCGTTAAAGCAGTCAGTGGCCATTACGCCTGGTGGCGTCTTGTAGGGCAACAACAAATTGATTCCACTTTGCTCGGTCTGCGGCCATCCTTCGTACAGTGCCCCAACTCTGGTTCATTCTTTGCATCTCAGCCTCCACAGTCCTCCGCCAAGTTGTTTTTGGTCGGCCTCATCATTTAATGTGATATAATTCATGTGGTGCAGAGTGTCGATTTGTTCAAAGCATTTGCGACAAACAATCATTTCGTTTTGATGCAAAATCTTAGAGTGTGTAGTTTTCACTCTAGTTTCATTATGTTGATTAAATTGTTTATAGATGACAGAAAACAAGTTGTTCTCTTTGAAAATGTTTAGTATTATCCATACCCCTTAAAATCGGATGTCTCCCCACCCCAAAGGCTCCACACTATGACCTTTGTTATTTAAAATGTTTAAAGATTTATTATTGTCCCACCCTGATTACAGGTGTGTGATTGTTTTAGCTGACTTACTGTGTTTCTTGTCTTTGTGGCAGTGAGTATTTTCTTTCCCACTATATCCGTCTCTGAATTTTTCAGCATACTCTTTTAGTCTAGATTTTCCAAGAAATCTAACTCAAAACTTAAGACCTACAATTTTGCCATGTATATGTTAGTGTGTTATCCCCATGTCCTGGAGCAGAGACTCAGACGCCTAGCTGAGCCACAAATTCATGAGGTCCAATGTGGCTTCCGAGCAAACCGAAGTAATCAAGACTTTACATTCACATAGCTGAGCGAAAAGCCCTTGAGTATAAAGGTGAGATGCATCTTTGTTTCATAGATCTGGAAAAGGCGTTTGAAAAGGTCCCCTGGAGCAAACGTTGGGACTGCTTGGCAAAGAAAAACATCATAACACCTCTCATTCATGCTAAACAGAGCTTCTACAAATACTGGAGAAATTATGTGAGGACGGCAAACGATAAGTCAGAAGAGTTCAGGACCACCACTGGTGTAAGATAGGATGATATTCTGTCACTTTATATTTTCATACTCCTCATGCACGATGTCGTCAAAGCATGTGAGGAGAGAACAATAAAGTATTCAGTGAGATGTTGGAAGATGAGACAGGTTTGTATTTCAGAGCTGGCATTTGCCGATGATATTGTCCTGATTGCTAAATCAGAGGCACATTTCCAATCCAACCTGCAAGTCTGGAAAGAAGAGCTGGAGAAGAGAGGGATGGTCATCAGAAGCCCCAAAACAAAAACCATGGTTATATCACGAGAGGAAAAAAGGCATCAGATTATTATTGGAGAACAGGTATTGGAGCAGGTCAACCACTTTAAATACCTCGTCGGAACTGTTATAGACTGGAAGGAAGGCCTCAAAGAGTAGTTGGCTACCCGAAGAGCAGCACCTGGGAGACTTTTTCAAGCCATAAATCGAGGATTCCTCAGCAAAAGAGTAGTTGGCAAGAAGACGAAGATGACTGTTTACCATTCCACCTATGTTCCAGTCTTGACGTATGGATGCGAGTCATGGGCAATTACTACAACCCACAAAATCCAGCTCCAAACATCAGAAATGAGGTATCTGAGGAACGTGGTAGAAGTAACAAGAAGAGACATGGTCCACAACCAAACGATACGGCAAGGCCTTAAAAACCAAACTCCTGCTGGCACAAATAGAACTGTCCCAACTAAGATCGTTTGGCAGTATCTGCTGAAAGAGAGCAGATCGACTACCACGGCAAGTATGGGAAACTAAGAGCCAGGGATCCAGGCTTCCTGGGAGGACAACATTAGACAATTTCTGAAGGACCGAGGACTAGAATGGAACCAGGCCAGGAGGAAGACAGCCGATAGGGTAGTTTGGCGCTCTCTCTTCCAAACCTCTACACTCTGTAAAAGATGAACGACTAAGTTAGTAAGTACGACATATACATAGTTTTCTAAATGGAGATTTTGTAACTAACAATGAAACAACCCACCAGCTTATCGAGAAAAAAACAGAAATGGCGCTCATTGCTTCGTGAAAACTAAATGACCACCCATTAAAAGAACACGAATACTTTGTAATCTTTTCATGGTGTATTTCCGGGAATAAAAAGATTAACGGCGCGCATTGCAATGTGAAAGCTAAAATAAACACCCATTAAAAAACACGCATGCTTTTCACGTTTTTTCGTGATGGACTGATCATGGACCATAAAAGTCACTATAAGTTTAGCTTTAAAAATCAAATTAAATTGAAATTAAATGGAAATGAATGCAATGCTCACAGGAGAATTAGTGACGTCATCTACACATGCTGTGGAAAGAGCTCATCATAATTGATTCCCGTTGTTACCTTGTGGGTTGAACACACAGCGTATTCCCGGGACCATAGACTCTGCTAGGGGACAGACATTCAGCACAGGACACGATCTTATAACACGCATGGGTCATCAAACGGCGAGTTGAATACAGCAGTACCACAATTTAATTCGCAGAAACAAGTGATGATATCAGCATTACATCTCTCAGCCCGACTGACTGTCGCTCACTCACTCCTAACACATGAGACAAATCTCTGCCAAACATCATGCATAAATCATTCACAACAGTGAACACAAGAGAGTGCAAAGCTCACTATAGTAAACAAATCATAAACACCTCCACACTCCCTACCCACACTTTTGCTAGTCACTACTGTTCCGTAACATCTGTCAATTTTTTGGCGTGTTACTTGCTTATAATAGTATTAGAGTCTAACAAACGAAACGTGTCATGAAAATAACGAAATGTTGCAAAATTTCAGCTGGTTAGAGGCAAAGTTGGAGCAGAAAGGGCCGTTGTGTCAGAAATCAGAACTAGTGATGTGTAAGTAATTGTTTTTTGTTATCGTCGCTTTTCTTCTTCCTTTCATTGTTATCACCAGCATACATCACTCCATTCGCCCGTGTGTTACCGGGACCCGATAGGAGAGCAAACGTTACTAGGTTCGAAAACAGGTACCTTCACGTTACAGTCTGCCCAGCTGTAAATGCATAACTGACTCTGCTCACGAGTTAGGAAAGGCAAAGGCAACTAGGAATGGAGCTGGTTACCTATCCTTATGAAGCTGAGCTATAGTGAAGTCTTCCACACTTTACTCCCTACGGCAGTATCTATTATGGAACTACCTTTAAGTTTAATACAAGCAACCACCACGATCATGATTGTGTTGGCTACAAGCAACCACCATGATCATGATTGTGTTGGCTACAAGCAACCACCACGATCATGATTGTGTTGGCTACAAGCAACCACCATGATCATGATTGTGTTAGCCACAAGCAACCACCATAATCATGATTGTGTTGGCCACAAGCAACCACCATGATCATGATTGTGTTGGCCACAAGCAACCACCATGATCATGATTGTGTTGGCCACAAGCGACAACCATGATCATGATTGTGTTGGCCACAAGCGACCACCATGATCATGATTGTGTTGGCCACAAGCAACCACCACGATCATGATTGTGTTGGCCACAAGCAATAGCTACTATCACGAGCAACAACTCTCTACACAATCATTCATTTCTAACACAGCATCAAGAACCCCGTGTTTCTTCTGGAGTTTCTGAGAAGTAGAAGGAATACGACCATTAATCCTACATGTCCAGTGTCATTTCTATGAGGAATACGATAATTAATCCTACATGTCCAGTGTCATTTCTATGAGGAATACGACCATTAATCCTACATGTCCAGTGTCATTTCTATGAGAAATACGACCATTAATCCGACATGTCCAGTGTCCTTTCTATGAGGAATACGACCATTAATCCGACATGTCCAGTGTCATGTCTATGAGAAATACGACCATTAATCCTACATGTCCAGTGTCATTTCTATGAGGAATACGACCATTAATCCGACATGTCCAGTGTCATGTCTATGAGAAATACGACCATTAATCCGACATATCCAGTGTCATTTCTATGAGGAATACGAACATTAATCCGACATGTCCAGTGTCATTTCTATGAGGAATACGACCATTAATCCGACATGTCCAGCGTCATTTCTATGAGGAATACGACCATTAATCCGACATGTCCAGTGTCATTTCTATGAGAAATACGACCATTGATCCTACATGTCCAGTGTCATTTCTATGAGGAATACGACCATTAATCCTACATGTCCAATGTCATGTCTATGAGAAATACGACCATTAATCCTACATGTCCAGTGTTATGTCTATGAGGAATACGACCATTAATCCTACATGTCCAGTGTTATGTCTATGAGGAATACGACCATTAATCCTACATGTCCAGTGTCATGTCTATGAGGAATACGTCCATTAATCCTACATGTCCAGTGTAATTTCTATGAGGAATACGACCATTAATCCGACATGTCCAGTGTCATGTCTATGAGAAATACGACCATTAATCCGACATGTCCAGTGTCATTTCTATGAGGAATACGACCATTAATCCTACATGTCCAGTGTCATTTCTATGAGGAATACGACCATTAATCCTACATGTCCAGTGTCATTTCTATGAGGAATACGACCATTAATCCGACATATCCAGTGTCATTTTTATGAGGAATACGACCATTAATCCGACATGTCCAGTGTCATTTCTATGAGGAATACGACCATTAATCCGACATGTCCAGCGTCATTTCTATGAGGAATACGACCATTAATCCTACATGTCCAGTGTCATTTCTATGAGGAATACGACCATTAATCCTACATGTCCAGTGTCATTTCTATGAGGAATACGACTATTAATCCTACATGCCCAGTGTCATTTCTATGAGGAATGCGACCATTAATCCTGCATGTCCAGTGTCATTTCTATGAGAAATACGACCATTGATCCTACATGTCCAGTGTCATTTCTATGAGGAATACGACCGTTAATTCTACATGTCCAGTGTCATTTCTGTGAGGAATACGACCATTAATCCAGCATGTCCAGTGTCATTTCTATGAGAAATACGACCATTGATCCTACATGTCCAGTGTCATTTCTATGAGGAATACGACCATTAATCCTACATGTCCAGTGTCATTTATATGAGGAATACGAACATTAATCCTACATGTCCAGTGTCCAATCTATGAGGAATACGATCCTTAATCCTACATGTCCAGTGTCATTTCTATGAGGAATACGACCATTAATCGTACATGTCCAGTGTCATTTCTATGAAGAATACGACCGTTAATTCTACATGTCCAGTGTCATTTCTATGAGGAATACGACCATTAATCCTACATGTCTAGTGTTCTTTCTATGAGGAATACGACCATTAATCTTACATGTCCAGTGTCATTTCTATGAGGAATACGACCATTAATCGTACATGTCCAGTGTCATTTCTATGAGGAATACGACCATTAATCCTACATGTCCAGTGTCATTTCTATGAGGAATACGACCATTAATCATACATGTCCAGTGTCATTTCTATGAGTAATACGACTATTAATCCTACATGTCCAGTGTCTTTTCTATGAGGAATACGACCATTAATCCGACATGTCCAGTGTCATGTCTATGAGAAATACGACCATTAATCCGACATATCCAGTGTCATTTCTATGAGGAATACGAACATTAATCCGACATGTCCAGTGTCATTTCTATGAGGAATACGACCATTAATCCTACATGTCCAGTGTCATTTCTATGAGGAATACGACCATTAATCCGACATGTCCAGTGTCATTTCTATGAGAAATACGACCATTGATCCTACATGTCCAGTGTCATTTCTATGAGGAATACGACCATTAATCCTACATGTCCAATGTCATGTCTATGAGAAATACGACCATTAATCCTACATGTCCAGTGTTATGTCTATGAGGAATACGACCATTAATCCTACATGTCCAGTGTTATGTCTATGAGGAATACGACCATTAATCCTACATGTCCAGTGTCATTTCTATGAGGAATACGACCATTAATCCTACATGTCCAGTGTCATTTCTATGAGGAATACGACCATTAATCCGACATGTCCAGTGTCATTTCTATGAGGAATACGACCATTAATCCGACATGTCCAGTGTCATTTCTATGAGGAATACGACCATTAATCCTACATGTCCAGTGTCATTTCTATGAGGAATACGACCATTAATCCTACATGTCCAGTGTCATTTCTATGAGGAATACGACTATTAATCCTACATGCCCAGTGTCATTTCTATGAGGAATACGACCATTAATCCTACATGTCCAGTGTCATTTCTATGAGGAATACGACCATTAATCCTACATGTCCAGTGTCATTTCTATGAGGAATACGACCATTAATCCTACATGTCCAGTGTCATTTCTATGAGGAATACGACCATTAATCCTACATGTCCAGTGTCATTTCTATGAGGAATACGACCATTAATCCTACATGTCCAGTGTCATTTCTATGAGGAATGCGACCATTAATCCTGCATGTCCAGTGTCATTTCTATGAGAAATACGACCATTGATCCTACATGTCCAGTGTCATTTCTATGAGGAATACGACCGTTAATTCTACATGTCCAGTGTCATTTCTATGAGGAATACGACCATTATTCCTACATGTCCAGTGTCATTTCTATGAGGAATACGACCATCCGACATGTCCAGTGTCATTTCTATGAAGAATACGACCATTAATCCGACATGTCCAGTGTCATTTCTATGAGGAATACGACAATCCTACATGTCCAGTGTCATTTCTATGAGGAATACGACCATTAATCCTACATGTCCAGTGTCATTTCTATGAGGAATACGACCATTAATCCGACATGTCCAGTGTCATTTCTATGAGGAATACGACCGTTAATTCTACATGTCCAGTGTCATTTCTATGAGGAATACGACCATTAATCCTACATGTCTAGTGTTCTTTCTATGAGGAATACGACCATTAATCTTACATGTCCAGTGTCATTTCTATGAGGAATACGACCATTAATCGTACATGTCCAGTGTCATTTCTATGAGGAATACGACCATTAATCCTACATGTCCAGTGTCATTTCTATGAGGAATACGACCATTAATCCTACATGTCCAGTGTCATTTCTATGAGGAATACGACCATTAATCCTACATGTCCAGTGTCATTTCTATGAGGAATACGACCATTAATTCGACATGTCCAGTGTCTTTTCTATGTGTAATACGACCATTAATCCGACATGTCAAGTGTCATTTCTATGAGGAATACGACCATTAATCCTACATGTCCAGTGTCATTTCTATGAGGAATACGACCATTAATCCTACATGTCCAGTGTCATTTCTATGAGGAATACGACCATTAATCCTACATGTCCAGTGTCATTTCTATGAGAAATACGACCATTAATCCTACATGTCCAGTGTCATTTCTATGAGGAATACGACCATTAATCCTACATGTCCAGTGTCATTTCTATGAGAAATACGACCATTAATCCTACATGTCCAGTGTCATTTCTATGAGGAATACGACCATTAATCCTACATGTCCAGTGTCATTTCTATGAGGAATACGACCATTAATCCTACATGTCCAGTGTCATTTCTATGAGGAATACGACCATTAATCCTACATGTCCAGTGTCATTTCTACCATTGAGGAATACGTCCACTATTAATCTACATGTCCAGTGTCTATACATGTCCAGTGTCATTTCTATGAGGAATACGACCATTAATCCTACATGTCCAGTGTCATTTCTATGAGGAATACGACCATTAATCCTACATGTCCAGTGTCATTTCTATGAGGAATACGACCATTAATCCGACATGTCCAGTGTCATTTCTATGAGGAATACGACTATTAATCCTGCATGTCCAGTGTGTCATTTCTATGAGGAATACGACCATCCTACATGTCCAGTGTCATTTCTATGAGGAATACGACCATTAATCCTACATGTCCAGTGTCATTTCTATGAGGAATACGACCATTAATCCTGTCGATAAAATATATGTCTATTCATTTGAGGTGTTCCATGATACAGTCATTCCAATCGAGCTCAAATCCAAATGCCTGTAAGCATGAAACAATCCTCAACATATCCTACATGTCCAGTGTCATTTCTATGAGGAATACGACCATTAATCCTACATGTCCAGTGTCATTTCTATGTGTCTCTGAAGAGATAAGGAAAGAAAGGAGAACTGCACGCTCAACCATGTCGTACACCACGACTGTGAGATTTGCATGGCAGTGGCGTCACTAGAGGGGTGCGGGAGGTTGAGACCGCACCGGGTGACACCATCAGAGGGGGTGAGGCCAAAATGACTGATTATTGATTACACAAACCTAATCCATTAATGTATCTCAAGTAACGGTAAAGTTTAACGTTAAAATGAACATAATTTTCATGTAGTTCTTAAACGTTTTAATTCGAATTCTATTGTTTTCTTTCCGAATTATTTTCACTTTAACCACATGAAACTATGTAAATGTAAATACATTTCGGCTGTGCGTAAGATATTGTAATTTAAAGGTGTAATTTTAATTTTGCTAGTAGTTTATGTCACTACTATTGCCATTACATTCAGTGATATACGGGAATTACGATTTACGAGTAACATTAGTACAAAAAACATTACTAAGGATTCTGTATGGTCTGGTACGGGAGGAGGTCCAAGTGGGTGACACCATGAGTTACCGCACTGTGTGACACCAGCCCTAGTGACGCCACTGGTGCGTTGGGCTGGTAACCTCATCCCGTACACACACATTGCTGCAGACGCCACCCCTGCAAGAACACGTGACTTCTTGGTGCTGTCTTCTTACAAGGGGACCGGCTGCTGTGGTGGTGTCATGTCCCCACAAGGAACGCAAATATGTGATGATGATGATACGAGGCATGTCGTAAGAGGCGTCTAACGTGACGTTGTTCAAGCGACTAGTAATCTCAGCATGTTAATAAATTGCTTCAGAGTTTATCACTGCAAGAAAAACATAAAGTGCTGTGGTGCGGCCGTATTGTATAGGGTCAACTAAGTATAAAGGAACTGAAATGGCATGATTACCAATGTGGAAGTGATCAGACAAGTACTAGCGGAACAAGGCGTGTTGTTGTTAGTAATCCAGCAGCGTGTTGGCTCTCACCCTTCAGCCCAAGGCCATGTAGTGTTATTTGCATGTGTTCGTAAGTTATTCTCTTGCTCCATATAAGATATTCCACTTATCTGGCCTCAGAGGAACGAGCATTTCCCTAATGTCATCGAGTGCTGGGCACTCAGAGAAAAGGAGGTGAGCAAAATGTGAAGAGAAGTCGTATGTATTTGACATCACCCTCATTTAAGAAATCTGCGGATAATTTTACAAAAAAAAAAAAAAAAGCCCCTGTTCTGATAACCCCAAGGTAAATGTAAAAAGGTGAAAGTCTAAAAACATATAGTGAAATGAATTGTTAACATACCTCTAAAAACGTATAGTGAAATGAATTGTTAACATAATTCTCTCTGTTTTTTTCCCACGAAGTTTTTTGGGTTTACCTCGACATAAACATAATGTCCCTCGATATATTTGAGAGTTACTGTCTGCGAAAACCTCGTATAAATTGGAATCACATATATCGAATGCATTAAAACATAGAGAAAAGGGAGGTTCGTGTAAAAACGTAAAATAAAATGTCTCAGATGCACTGAAATCACTTTAATACATCAGAAATGAACATTAAAGGAAAGATTATATTAAGCATTTGTTATTATTATTTGGTGTTTAAAACTGAGCAGAATTTGTCAAAGTTGCGGTGGGGAGGGAGTCTACTAAAATCCTTTACATTTAAACTGAATAGCTTTAGCTTTACATTACATTTAAATTAAAAGGTTAAACGTACATAATATATTTTACATTTACATCTCCACTGTTTGAAAAGTGTTCACAATATAAATTCATTTATGTTTCATTTACATTTACACTTGTGGAAAAGTTTGAAAACTTACATTAATTTTAAAGTGAATATGTTTATAGGGGCATTTACACTGCTTTGAAAATGTAAGTATTATTCTTAGAATATACATCCTTTCTTTTCATCTTTCCCTCCCTGCTCCTAAGGGAGCCTGGAACTACTTTATGCTTTTAGTTCTGTTTACGAAACTATCAATAAAGCAATCACCAGCCCATGCAGTGGTAGTTCATGAATCATCATTCTAGATACTGAGATTGCAAGCCCCAAATGACTTTGACATCCAATAGCGAGTTTCACACATTAAACTTCACATTGTAATATATACATATATATGTTAGTTCACATGTTAGTAATACAATATGAAATGTAAATCACAACTTACGCGAATCCTGGCTACAGACTTATTTGATTAGATGAATAAAAGAGACGAATTGTTCTCTTACACGCGTCTGGGATGCTGTAATTCTACAATAGATTCCCTTTCTGAGTCCGTGTTTCTTCAGTTTCCTAGTCCCGGTGTTCCTTATTAAAATTTGAAAGAGATTTCCTGTACTTTGTAAGTCTTATCTGATTCTCCAATAAAAGGTCCGGTTAACTAATAGGAATTATGAATCTAGTTCTTCACTCTGGCAAGGTCTGATGTTGTCTTGGCAAGCGTGCAAATCACAGTGCGTTAAAACTGCGAAATGGTCAGGCTACATTCCCCTCAGTGTTGTTATGAATCTAATCAGAAACATCCAATCATTTCAAACAGGTAGGGTGTGGCACTTTCAAAATATTTCCTACATGGAAAAATTTTGCAAAAGGTCACGTATCCCAAATATGGTAATATGATGTCTTGCATACACTCTCACCAACACATTTGTAGATTCATGGTGTCTAAAATGTAATAAATCCATGATTACTTTTAACCAAGTGACCGGAAGCGATTATATCACACTTGTCTGCCCACAGGTGTCACGCAGACAGTAATCTCGTCTTATCAGCGGTTCAGTCTAAACGCGCCGGCGCTTATCTTTTCTCAGCTGCTCCTCGCAAGCTGGGATGACAGGGCAACAAACTGGTGACATTATCCGCAAGGAGTGCCACAAATATTTGAACATACAAACTACTTGCTCCATAAGCAGAAAATTAACGAAGAAAGAAAGAAAGAAAGAAAGAAGAGTGCGATAATTGACAGCACATAATAAAAATCAGTACCACAAATGTACCGATACTGCCGGGGAGAACCAAAGTTCGACAGAGGTCGTCCATTTTGTCACACCCGCTAAGGCACCATGAGCTGTAAATATAGTAATTTTTATTTAGGGGTTACCTGAGACCTGCAAATTATTTCAAGGGTTCCCCCAGGGTTAACTTGAGAAAGGCTGACCTAGACTAATATACGTGCCAACACACACGTTGTATCTTTCTTGCACATCCAGTACTAAAACAGAACAGCACACATAGTGTCACTCGGAGAGGGGTCAGCCTGTGTCACCACAATTTTTCTGTTCTCTTTTCCTCTGTCTCTAAAAATTCTAAATTTTCGAATTATCTTTATTTCCCACAATGATTGCTACACTTTTTAACACATTTGTTGGCCACTTCAAGGGCGTGGATCTATGACCAAGACTCTTCAATCGCTAATACTGTCGCTAAGAGAATAGAGTGTATAACAGGACTGGACACCTCCCAGAGAATGCCCGATGGACCGATATCCGGAGAAGCTTTCCAGGTGAGGTGTTAATGGTGGCATGAGGCTGTTGGTGTCGTGATGTTGTTGGTGTCGTGATGTTGTTGATATTGTGATGTTGTTGATGTCATAACGCTGTTAGTGTCGTGATGATGTTGTTGGTGGCGTGATGTTTTTGGTGTCATGGTGTTATTGCTGTCGTGATTGTAGCGACACGGGAAAGATACTCTGGAATTGTCACGTTAACTAATGATAAACTATGAATCACACAACAAAATTCTGAAATAACTTAATGATTAATGCTCCGAACGAGATAATTCTTTTTGAGAATTAAACAGTGACTTCAAATGCATGTAATTATCGCAGTGGAAAATAGTTATCTTTAGTAATGATAAACTATTTTGTCGGAAAAATAGCACAC